>LUCH01000516.1:139919-173786 GCA_013368495.1 Paragonimus heterotremus
ATGTCTTCTTTCTGCTCTGATGAAGTGGTTAAAGGGAACTCAGTGTTTCAAAATACATATCGTGTTAATTTCACTCGATAACCCCACTATCACGTACTAGTCATGTTGGCAGGGTTTGTCTGAAAACTTATCTCAATACAAAACCTGCATACATATATGGCTAGTGTTCAAACAATACAAACGAACTATCTGGCCATTTATTAAAAATTTCCGAAATCTTATTTGAGTTAGCTCTGGAATGTCCATTTTATTAAACACGTTCTGAATTATTATTCTCTTGAACTGAGTGGGCAAAACTGAAATTTCAATACCCAAGTTCATCAAAACTATTTCTCCTCCAAATTATGAAATCAGCCACACTACTTATAAGTAACGCAATTTTAATGCTCATAGGCGGATTTCAGATCGAACTGTTGAGAAATCCTACTTGGAAAATCAGGTGGGTGATTTGTTGAATTCCATAGGACACAATGGATCGGGCGGGCAACTGAGTCCAAACGTGAAATTCTTGAAATGCGGGCGTGACTCCGTAGCCCAACTGGTAGAGTGCTTCCGCGTTTGGACGAGCTGTTCCTGTCGTCGTGTGCCAGATTTTTTTAACTGAGTCTCATCCAAATCTATGTTTGGGTCCATAAAACTTTGTTTTATTACACGGCATCTGTTTTTTCAAAAACCTTCGATAATACTTAGATAGACTGTTGAGCAACTTGTCCGTTTGCATACAACAACTTATGCAGATGAGCTAGCATCCGTTATTTATAGTGGTCCGCCGCATTAGCTGTAACCAGGGGACGGCTCTGCATAAGTTACCAAAATCGGCTACCGCCATAACACTGGCGGTTTAGTGCATCTACCACCCACCCAGTGTAGACTCAGTAGAGTCAAAATAGGAGACGCATGAGAGGGCCTGTTGTAATTCAACCAAACAATGGACACAGTTTTGTCGTTTGGACACTATTTATCTTTCGGATAAACCTTACTCCCTTGGTAAGAGGTTACCTTCGTGTTACTCAGCTTGGTATTATACCTTGCAAGCACATTTAATAGTTTAAACCAGGTAGTATATAGTTCTTCACGTTTTATGAAATGTGTCAGCTTACCTGACGTCGTAGCCAGTTGAGAAAGTTGGTTGGACAATGTTTAACGAAAAATTTCTTATTTACTGCAATGCACTCAGCGCCGTCAGAAAGCAACGCGACAGAGTTGGTTCCTCCATAAGACGCGAAAGCAACCGTTTCCAATCCCTAAAATTTGCTTGCATTGAACAAATATCCGAAAGATAATTTACAAATACAGAGTTTGCTTCTAGTTCTTTCAAAGTAATGAAATATTTTTCCGGTTGTTTTTCTTTTTTCTTTGGAAATCGTTCAAGTCGTGACTGAGTTGCCTAGAAAATATTAACTTTTTAACAGTTCACACTTGAACTCACAGTCGGCAATGTAGAACCCCGTTGACAATGATACTGTTGCCGTGTCAATGGTCTCCCATGACAGGTAGATAGTGAAGACTCAAATGAGCTGCTCTTGAGCATGCGTACATCCTTTAAGATTCGGCACTGACCAGACTTGATGAAATATATCCACTCGCTCTCATTACTGTCTGTACAAATAACAGTGTCACGTCTATAAAGCAGAGAGGTGGGCCATCAAAAAAGAGGTGAGACAGATTAAAAGGTTTACTTGTGAGACTCTAACTTAAGAATCTGGCGTAGCATCTTTTTAGTAAAAAAACAATAGTGCATTCCACGTTAATGAAGAATGACAAGGTTGTACAAGCAAGTAAGCAATCATTTTCCATAGTTGTTGGGGCAGTCTCGACCACCAGTCTCGTTGTCAACCGAGCTCGTGCATTCTGAATTCTGCAGAGTTATTCTGAAACTACATTTATTCAGTTTGCTTAAACGATCACAACCAATCTTTTCTAACCATATCGGTGTGTTCAAAAATGTTTATTCTTACACCTGACTTAGTCAAGGACACAATAGCCTAGTCTGGAGCAATGAACAAGTATATACCCCCTAGTTGTTTTAATATACACAGAATTGGTTGTGTTGTAAATTTGGTAACTATGAGCCAAGATGGAATGCTCGTGTGTACCACACTTCACGTTCTAAGTACTTCATTCAAATCTATTTAAGAATCTTGTGTTCATAGAGTCTTCCACTTCAGTCGTAAATGTTGTAGTTATTACCTCCTGTTCACAGTTTAGAAATTATTGTTGTGTGTGAGCCTTAATGACTATTGGTAGAGTCCCCATTTAATTAAACTCAGAGAAAATTCCGTTAACAGTGCACAAACGCACTGTACTAAAGTAAGACGACCAACTAATATAAAAAGCTGAAAAGCGTCTAGTAGGATAAGAAGTATGCGTGTAGAACTGGCCAAACTTCTGTTACTATTGAAGGCAAATATTGAAGGACAAATCTATTAACAACTAGATTTTAGTAGCCTGACTTGATAAGTGAATCATGACTGGTATGCTCAGCCGTTCGTTGCACCGTTGGAAAAGCCAAACGGATATCACCATCGCCGTAATCTTGGTCTTCAAACAACAGAGTTATTTGATCATAAAATTTGTTTTCAATCCTTTAATTTGAAGTCGTTTCTCGGATACGCCATCTGGACTTTACTTCGATTTGTTGTTATCTGCCTTTATCCGTGTTCAAACGAAGTAGACTGCTATGCGAGAGGTCATCGTCAGAGTGTGAATGTGACCATGAGCTACATCCGGCCAAGACTAACAAATTTATCCAACTACACCACTGGAATTTGATCAGGTCAAGATATAACGGTTTTAAAAAACAGATATCACTAGAAGCTGTTGCAGCCAGCACGGAATCGTAGGAACGGTCGTTTACGAATAAATGTACTGGAGTCGCAAAAGCACTATACAGCTTTATGAATGTGGGGCCGCGTATTACCTTGAATTTAGCCTTAGCTCGATTAGTTAATTGAGCTCGGAACTGCTCTTCTCACGTTTCTCTTCACACATTAATCTTAGACAGCCACGAAAACAAAATCAGCGGTTAAGCAGATTCTCCACAGAGATAAGTTTTGGTAGGCAGTATACAACTGAGGGTTATGTTATAATCCTATGGCAGTTGATTCTTTGACATCGTTGTGCATTTTAGCAAGAAAAGTGTTTCGAACCCAGTAACTTCGTGACAAAAAGTTGTGACTTAATTACGGTCTTTGTGACTAGGGTAAATCTCACCCTATTGGCCTAGATACTCTCGGGATAAGAACCATTACGTTATGAGCAGTTCGGCAGGATTATTCATTACTTTCGATTACTAGGAGGGCTTTTGTTTATCGTAACGAGCAGTTTCGTAAATAAGTGCAAGCTAACCAGTGTAACACAATTTGATATATTTTGTCCACCAACGCTTACTGAAAACTGGGACATAATTACATGTTGAAAAAGAAAGATACTGCGATAATCTGCAAATTAACTTGCTGCTTATTTTAATCGCGCAATTACGGCACGAGGCAAAACTAACACTCATGTCATGCAGTCATTTTGTATGGAATTCGGAGACAGTTATCCACAAGCATAATGACAAAATTCCGTTACACACGGCGGTTGTGAACACTTCCTCAGCCTAGCAGAATACTCAACGTACCCGACTGAGGCAATCAAAGTTGTCTGCCAGTAGGCGCCTGAAGTGATACTGAAGAGGTCAAACCTAATGACAGATCAATCTTGAGTAGTGAAATTTTAGTTCCGATTGCGTCGAAGTTTCATTTAGTCGACACTGCCGGAGTTATTTAACCCTGGTAAAAAAAACGTTTGTTCACTTCGACGTCAAAAGATTTGTCAAGTTAACCAATTAACTATTCAACCGGATCCACAAATTTTCCGTAATTCGTATTTTCAAACCCGTTACGTCTATGACATTATTTCAAGAGGAGGATATTAACGTGAAATTGGAAGCACTACTAGATGGAGATATAACCGCTTCAGCTATGACTCATTTTGAATACAAACTGAAACCATCGGTACCAAAAATAAGGGCGATCTGCGTAAAAAAAGGTATCGACCCCTAGTGTGGTTAGATGACACTAAAAACGTTGCAGAATTCTGCGCGGCATGTATGAACAAATGGGCCAAGATAGATTTTTGACGCGGATGACAAATACATCTGGAAAGCGCGTTAGCTGGGTGGGTGAAATATCCTTTTGGTTGATGTCACTCCCTGGGACAAAAAACCCCTTCTGTCAAAATGCTTTTGGTTTGGAGTACAGTAATATGTAATGTATGCTGAATAGAGCTCCGTTTTCTTACTGTTACTCTGAACAGACGATTTTGGACAAATATCCTGCAAGTGTTCTTCGATACCTAGTTTGTCCCACTTCGTGCGATTTCCAAGAAATGGGCAAATGTTTTGATAAAACTGAGGCTCACTGTTGCTGATTTCAGATACGTAACAGCTGGTTGATCAACTGCCTTTTCACCTCACCTGAAGTAAGTAAACAGAAAAGTTTTTTCATCCGTCTGTAAAAGATTGTCCACAACTGCAGCTGGAATTAGTGGATGAGCGCGAAGAAATACCAAGTGTTCCACTTTAGTCTCGTCTGTGGCACTCATAAAAATGCTGGCAAATGCTGTTCGCGACATGACCAGTAACTCTACCGGGGAATTGCAGACAATGGTCGCACTTCGCTTACCCCCGTAGATCAGAGATAACTCCTGGAATATTTTCAAAGTGAACATGTAAAAGAAAAGTGGGTTAACTGACACCTTGAGTTGCAAATGATGTTTTTTTAAACTGACTATGAAAACATACCTAAATTCATTCAGCTGTCCAAATACCTGTCTTAACAAGACAATTCAGACGAACGTAGTCATTGTGGTTGTCTGCATATGATTATATGATCTTGCTGTCTTACTCGTGCCTTGTGCAGTCACTCAAAAACACGAACATCCATACATCTATTGTATACAAAGCAAAGCGCCTTTTTTGTAGTTTACGCATTGAAGTGCGTGATTATTCGAGATGACAGTGATCCTTTGCCACATTCACAGTCCGACTAATATATGACCATTTTCGCTGTTCTATGAGACGAACGTACTCAGCGTTCTATAGCGCTTTGTCAATTCATACCATTCTCCTAAAAAGGTTTAGAATATGTATCATCAAGATAATTCAGGAAACGACAGAACTATATCGTCCAGCCTAAGAAAGTTGTGACTGGGAACCTCATAAACTGACAGAAGTGACCTCTTGGATTTCCTAGTGTAAATGCTGCACAAACGTCAATGCACATATTGTAGCGAAAAGGCGTTCAATAAAGCACAATCTTTATTGTCCAGCTCGCTAGTTACCATGCCACACGTGCGCTCGCTATTTTGAATCTCAATTCCAATCCACAACCCCCCCAGGTTTCCGCTCACACGTCGTGTGCACTTCTACCCGGTTTAGGTGTGTGATTTATGCCTTCTATCTGGAAGTTTTCTGCTTGCCAACCTTCGTCCGTTGATCCGATTTCCTTGAGCGATGGCTTGTCCGGTCGCTCGTGCTGTTCTCCGTCCATTCACTGTGGGCTTTGACCGTACTCCACAGCCGTGCCGAGATAGTCCTGAGAGTGTTGGAATAATCAGGCCTTCAATTTGGTCATCCATTCTAATTCGGCTGCAACGTCTCGCCTTTTGGTCCGATCCGGTCGAGCGATGCTCATCCGGTCGCACACGCCGTCCTCCATCCACTCGCGGTGGGTTTTTGAACGCACCTCCAACCTGTGTTGAGGTATTCCACCGAGAGTTGAAATGCTCGCACCACCTACCTGACAGTCCAACACAATATGACTCAGTGACAATTTCCAGAGTCATAATTTCAGTGTGAAAGTTACTGGTATATTTTCTAATGGGTACAGCCAGGCTAGCAGTATGCCACAGGGTTTCTTAATAAAATCCCTACATCTTGTTTCTGAACGTTTTGTATCTAACAACTTAACAGTTTCATGAGACCGTAATATGCTGATGTGGTAGGGAGATTTGTATACATTATATAGTATCCTTGCATATAACCGGTCCTCGTTTAGGACGAATAATGCAACCCCGTTATTCGTAAGTGTTCTGAGTACTTTCTTAGGAAAAAAGAGGTTTGGGCTACACATTAAGCCATCTGTTTTACTCAATCTGCTTGTTCCCACTCGTTAGTGATAAACAGGCAGTGTCGCCATCCGTAGAATACGAAGAGTATTGCTGTCTTTTAGGAAGCACTGTGATGGACACAAGCCAGATCACTACATTACGGTCACGATATTTATCGCGAAAGGATGTTTAAACAGGGATGGTTCCAAATTCAATGTCGATTTACCGGAGGAGACCTAATGTTAACTTAAGCGGTCCTACTGAATCTACAACTGGCCACGCAATCTGCTTTTGTCCGGACCAGAACAAACTTTTAAAAGAAAATACCAAAGTTTTAATATCATCCAGCTTCCATGTAATACAAGTCTGTTCATTATGCAATAACCTGATCGAATCTGTCATCATATCATCAACAGTAGGTGGTTTCAAACAAAAACATGAAGCCATCTATCGGAACACCATGCGGAAATTTCGGAAGGCTAGATAGGGACCAGAAACACTCAAACAGTCTCCCGTGCATTCAATCAGTTTTTGTTTGCTACAAGCTGAGGCGCGTTTGATGGTATCATGGATTAACTACGGTTAGGCTCCTTTTCCGCTTATTTTCACGAAATCTTATTTCACTCTCAATCCTACTAATACTAATCTTCTGAAGGTGTAAACACCTGCCGTCTTGCATATTTAATTTAAGTCATCCAGGTTAGATTCACGCAAAAACAAACATTTTTGGTTTTATTCAGTCTACAAGGTACCCATAAAGCGTATGAATCTAATTATTAACTTTACTCCAACGTGTTATTTGTATGCTTATCAACATGAGACTATACGATAAGTTGCTGGCAATAACTAGCAAAATTAGGCAATTAAAAACAGAGGCTGACTGGTATCCAGGGCAAGCACTATTTCGAATATATTTGAGATTATTGATATTAGCGTTTTAACAGCAGTGAGATACTAAGTAAACCCGGGGGGGGACAAGTATATGATTTGACTGTAAATAAAAACAGAATTATCATAAGGCTGAAACACTGAGTGACTTACACCGAAACTTTGCCCCGCCTTGAGAATAGCAACCGATTCTTCAAATGGCTCTCCTGTGAGCTTATGTTTTCTGGAAACGCTGACAATCACTATAGAAAGTAACGTTTTAATTGATTAAATCATCAAGGGCGTCAGTTGATGGACCACACCGCTATCAGGTAAGTTAAACATACTCAAACCAGAGGAGTTTATCATGACATATTTGTGCTATCTAGAACTGCCAAGTTTATCATTCAAGATCGTGGTGGTGAAATTGTTCGAGTTCTTTGTGGTAATACTAGCGAGCTAAGCTTTCAAGAATATACTTAGATATCTATCCACTGAAATCTTACACATATCGAGGTAATTTATAGGAAACATTTGTTTCTGGCTCAGCCGCATTTGAGGATCTAGTTAGAACAGAGTGCGACCATGGGAATTAGATAGGACGTCTATGTTTCTTGAATCTGTGTGATAAATATCGACTTCTTACTGAGAGGAAAAACACTGTCTCAGCTGTGTACAGACTACTCATCTCCGGCAATAGCGACGCAGCTTGACTAACAGAACTTCTACACAGAACGACTTACACATATCTCCATCAAGTGTCATAACATGCAAAGCATTATGTGTACGCCCTCATCTGTGCGTAGATCTGGCTCTCAGAGTTGCTGGCATGTTCTACCAAAAATGCTATTCACAGGTTGTACATGTCCAGAATGTTTATCAGGGTAGGAAGATATAGTTGTTTGTCATCAGCTAGCGGCGATATCTTAGCAGCATTTTCAGTGGATTGTAGGACATTTTACGAGCATACGCGTTGTTACTCATGATTACTGCGGCCTTTGTTCTATAATTCACGATCATTTGTGTTGCATGTTTTTCATCGTTACTAGCCTGTGTTAGGTGATTGTGGACATTTTCTATCAGTTTTAACCAGTGACTTTCAAATGAGTAGGGATTCAGGTACCACCCTTAAGCTTTGCTACCAGTCTATCTCTCATAATGTGGTCGCCTGAACCGCATCAGCTTCCGACAGATGGTTGTCACTAATGTAAAAGTCACAAGGATTTCTTGAGCCAGAAGGCATATAAGCATGTGTCCACATTATATACGGTGGGAGACGCGATGTACTCAATGTCTGTGCATCAGGCACTCCGTCCATCACATGAAGCAAACACGATGTATGTCATCATACCCTGCAAACCTAGTTGATGGGCGTTAATTGGAAACGCTGAATGACAATTGAAATGACTGTTATCACGTACTGTCAAACTATTAGGAAGATGTGAGTGGAAAAATAAGTATTGTAACAGATCTGTGTAGGAACGTGAGTCTCACAGAAAGATTATTCTAGTCCACCCAATAAGCCTAGTGAAGTGGCGCGCAACCAAATTGTCGCAATCGCATCCTGCATCATAAGACTCTCCATAAGACTGGAGATCACTAGAAAGCTTTCAGCCGCCCGCAACACTCTCAGATAACTGAGACCTGCGACCCATTTTCCACTACAGGCCCCAGGGAA
Source organism: Paragonimus heterotremus (assembly GCA_013368495.1). Classification (NCBI taxonomy): domain Eukaryota; kingdom Metazoa; phylum Platyhelminthes; class Trematoda; order Plagiorchiida; family Troglotrematidae; genus Paragonimus; species Paragonimus heterotremus. The sequence continues at coordinate 148,558 of LUCH01000516.1, forward strand.
ATTCGTGTCGCATTCAGTGACTCACGGCCGAATAGCCTGACTGAAGACCTTCGGAAACCTACGATTTACTGGACCAATTAGGCACAAGGTTCTACATTCCCCACGTTTCGGGGTCTGACTGGCCAAAGATCGCTTTGCGTTGTTGAATAATGACGCCGATGGTCACCATCTACCTCAGAAGAAGAGCCGCAAATAATGATTAGTCAAAAGAGGGGAAATAGTATAATTACCTGAGGCGAACTCTAATGGGAGTAGCAGCCCGGTTATGGCAGTGACTTCAAGGTATCCAGTTGCGTGACAAAGTCCAGATCACCTTATCCAGCGATTGCTTCATCATGTCACAAGTAATTTCGAGGATCACTACGTAAACAATTTTGTGTAGTAGGTGCAGCCGTAAGGTAGGCATGAGGGACCGCTGACACACACAACTTCACGTCCCACTTCATCAATATCCGACTCAGTGAAACAGTTGAGTTTTTCGGACAGTATATTGAAAGTACTGATATCAGCGTGAAAATACCAATGAAATAATTAAGCAGTTATGATGTCGCTCAACGTATAACCTTCACTTTAAGTTCTTCGGCGAGTAATACCGTCAAAAAAACAGTAGCAATGGGGTCGCCACTAGGTCCAATGTTGGTCGGTATATTTAGGGCAAAGCCAGTGTGTAGTCCATCAAATGGCTAAATAAAATAAGTTGTTATTCATAAACGTTACGTAGACGACATAAGTTGTGTGGCAAATATATTTAAATTCTTCAATGAGATACCCTCGCATTTCAACTCGCCCCATAAATCTCTTCAAATTACCCTAAATCACGAGCAATCCGCAAGTATGGTGTACCTAAACGTGCTTCTGTCCCGTCATGAGGTTATCACGATAAAACCGAAGACATACTGTAAGGCAAGCTGGACAGGTCAGCATAAAATCCTCAACAGTTTTGAACCACTGCTGTACAACAGGTAGCGTCGTTTGCGAGTAGTACAGTACATACATTCGATACTTAAAGTGTAGGTCTCAACGCCTGAAAGACGACGGACTAGAAGCGATTATCGGAATAGTATATACGCGCTATGAGAGACGAATGACGATGTACTACTACCCAATGCGTGTGACTACACGTTAATTGTTCAACTGAATGTACGCGTTCGTCGTCCTATGTTTTAACATAACCTGTAGGGGATTTCACATAACCAACAACATCGCCGGCCAAGCGTCTTTTGCGGCCACAGCACCACTACGAAAAAAAGAATTTAGTCCGAAGTCTGATGGACAGGGCTACTAAAATATGGTCGGGCGACAGCACTGGAGACGACGGACCATTTACATGTAATATATGTTGGAGATGGATACCGGAACAGACAAACTACAAACTGCAGACAAAAAGTCTGTTTACGTTTGCTTGTCCTTCAGGGATGATAGCGTTAGTGAAAGTTCACCAAGGAGTTTGATGTGACGATTGGTAAAATATATTTCGCAGCCCAACCACTTGTTAAGTTTACTTCCACGCCAGTGTTGCGCTCTCAGTTGATAATGCTGCTTGCTGTGTGTATCGTTTCGTTTGCTCCTGTGGGACAAACTAGAAAGGTCGTACAGCAGGGAGATTATCTGAAGGCATTCGAGAGCACCAACCTATGTGACTAACGCGAGGATCAGTAAAGCACTGTTCGTCTGCGGTCGCTGCGCATCTGATGGAGTGAAATCATCTGATCACTCCGAATGATTTGGCCAAGCCAGCCCATGGAATATGTCGAATACAATTGCGGCAGTTCAAAGATCATATACTGACAGTGGCAGTGGCCATCACGATTCCTCTACACTCACCACCATGCGTCCAAAAGTAGCTAGTCAATACATTTAATTTTATTTATTATGTATGCTGATGAAGTCCAAAGTGTGTTGAGTAAAACTGGTTTTTCAACCCATTAAACCGGTTTGATAGAACGCTGATGTGAAATGTAAGGCATTACCAGCAAATAAAATCGCTGCTGCTTACGGTTGTACCGACATCACAAACGTTTGCTCGATTTTAGAAGTATGTGAACTAATTCACGTTTTCCTTCTTATTTTCTACATAAATGTTTTCTGTTATATATTTAGGTAAACTGGATTATCCGTTACACCTGCACAGAACTTAACAGTTGTGTTTTACTTGGTTTTTGCAAGCTACATAAAGTATTTTTGTTTCCAAGTGAAAGGTCCACTTCCGTTAAATTGTTGACAAATTGCAATCATTTCATGTGAGTAACAAACAACTTACCTGATCCCGAAATGATGAAATAGAAATTAACAGCCGATTGACCTTGACGAATTATCATTCTTCTTCCTGAATAACTGAAAAAGTACATGAATAAGTTAATACGATTTTCATACTACAGGGACAAGAAAAAACATAAGGTTCTTCTTGTTATCATTTGTTATGAATAAAACTAATCTATTGTGAACCGGGAAAGTCTACGACAGAGTACATCTAGCCGGTGGAAATTTAACACTTGTAACCATATTAGAGAGCAGCTGTTCAAATAACGATGCAGTGCGTATACCCGAATTGTGCCATCCATTTGTATTCGTGACGAAAATGTGCAAAAATAATTTCAGCCAGCTAACAAAATAATCATATTGTTTACCACACCATTGATCATCGTCAGCTTTCGAAAGCCAGATAATCTAAAAGTGTACACCTGGTCCAGTTCGACTAATCGGTGGGTTACAATGAGATGCAAAACGATGACTACGTGACGTGCAACTATGTGGATTGGTTGATTGTATACGTTTGTGAGGTGATAAGAATAAGTACGAAACGCTTATGCACCCGTAACTGTGTTAGTTTTACATTGATTTAACATAATAAAATGCAGATAAACAGGGAAAACAGTATGAAACTTTTGAAAACCTTGGCATAACAGCCTATTTCAACGAAGCGCGACGCCTACCAAAGGTTCTGTGGATAGAAAGATTGTAGTGAACCTGCAACTAATCCGGATTGACAGCCGGAAACCGGTATGAGGCTGTACCGACTTCTTTCGTTTGTGAAGAATGAGGAGCATCATTTCAAAAGCCGTTGTGTTTGTTGTTACAGTTAGGTTTTACAAAATTAATCGCTATTTGCCAGATCAACAATAGATGCACACAGACACCTCGTTTAATATTTCAAGAACTGAAAGTGACTGACCGCTCGGGGAATTAAGGGCATACCAATTAAAATCGAGTTCGAGATTAAACAAGCATAGCCATAGTTTGATGGCTGAGAAAAGGCGAAAACCAACCGGCGTTTACTCTGTAATTTGGCCACATGAAAATAATGACACATTCCAAACTGTGATATTGAATGCCTATGTTTTTCGATTCATAACGATCAAAACCCATATACTTCAGTCTGTGTTGGTTATAGAATTGATATCACATTAATTTGAGGTACGTAATAGCTTAAAAACTAGTGCAAGACAAAATATTCATTTCATCAGCGCAGAAAAAAGACATATGTTGCGATATGTTAACATTTCGTTTACTCTCATCAGTCGCAAACGTAATAAATGCGAGTTGTATATGACAGACAATCAGAGATAGACAGGGTATGGACAGGCATACAATCACACCACATATCATGTCGTCACCACCACGGCAACCCTATAGGTTGTTTCACCCACTTTTGTGCACATGGCGCCGGCTGGTGAGCTCAAATCAACATGGTTTCTCTAAAGGCCAGTAGCTTCTGGTTCTGATGACGTAACAACATTTTGACAGAGTTAAGTGGGACCACCTGGTGACCTGTTATCATGAGGTGTCTGGCAATCGATGATGCGGGGCTTCGAGTAACAGATTCACCGGTTTCCGGTTGTTGTGTAACGCGTTGTTTTAACCAGTTTGGGACATGTTCGGCCACATACTGAGATAGCCGTCGGTCTGTTCTGCCTACGTAAACGTCACCGCAACTGCAAATGAACTGATAGACAACGTGAGAGACAGGATGGTCAAACAGACTGCGTTCGCGATGGTGTAGAATGGGTCCTTTGGTGGTTTAGACCAAGCGTAATTGGGCAGCCGCACACGTACGGGATAGGGCATACTTCAGTTGAAGAAATATAAACCTACTGCCTATGGATCCGTACGATGAACACCAATTATTGCGTAACAGCGATAGTTAGAATATTAGCAGAGCAAAAGCTACAAGATAAAGGAGAAGTCAGAAATAGCATTGATAGCTGGTTACAAACCGCATGTTCATTTAACGACCGACATATAAAAGTAACTTTTCATGTTACAGACTTAAAGTGGGTCACGTTACCTACTCATAATCCTCAACCAAGTTTACCAAGACCGTGATGTTGGTTAAATTTAATCCTGTTTAAAGTTTCTTGTATATTATAAACGGTCTTGGGAGTGATATCTTGTGAACGTGACCGAAACCGTATTGTTTAGAGTTCAGAGTTTGTTCACGTCTTCTGTTCCACATCTTGTATACGCACTAAAATGAGAGATTTTGTATTTTTATTAACAATGACGTGTATCAAAATTGGTTTTCCAACAGATACGGTAACATTATGTTATAAACTAGATTTACCTCTCATACCAGGAATGACTGATTATTAGCCCCTGCATCCTTAATGGAAACTCGCTGAATTCTTCGGTCGTCGTGATGACAGCCATACGGGCTTGTTGAAGCATTTCAGGTGAACGATATGCACTTGGGGTGGTCAGAATCCGTACAGCATCTTTCGTCAGCCGCTTTTCACGATTGAACTGAAGTAAATCAATGGGAGACAAATAGTACAGATGAAATCTCGTCACTGTGATTTTTATTTACACTAAAGCCGTTGGTGTCTATCCCGTGACAAACTTGTAACATTGTAATCGTATTAGATAGAATGATCATTTTCATATGCATTTAACGCATAGTAATACAAGTCGTAGAGTAAAAAGATAGTTTAATACTAAGCTATTCTCAGTCAGTTGTTAAAATTGGGCAAAAATGACCAGAAAACCATATTGGTTTGTCCTCCAAAAGCAAACGCACAAGACGCATGAACCAACGGTATACGAAGAAAGTCATCAACGGCTAAGAGTTCATGATAAATTGTAACCTTACCCTTCAGCTAGGTTGATAACTTGTTTGTAGATAAGCTCCAACTTCGAGCTCAAATGTTGATAGCAAATTAAATTGTGTTAGTCCTAGTTCGGCCACATCGTGGGATTTGGATTTCTTTCAGTACAGAAAGACACTATTTGGTCTTATAAATGAATGTTTATAGCCTAAGGGAGAAAATCAAGCAGTTTCAAAAAGCAAAGTACATTGAAAATCATTTTCACGGGATTCACATCTGCCTACTATCAGTAATGGAAGAATTGAACCATTAATTTTATTCAAGACGGTTAAATGTGAAGTTTATGGATTGACGCTTTATACACCAAAGAGTGATCCAAAATTACATATACTCCTGTGCTCAATAAGTATTGGAGAACACCATAACAGGACTTCAAAAGAACGTTTTCGTCTAGCTTTTGATCAATCAGGAACACTACTAGCCTCGTGTAACATGGATGACGATTCACCTGCTGTGAGCAAAACAACAGAAATAGGGAATTTTTAATCAAGTATCAATCTACTCAAAGTGGTTCTAATGAGTTCTGGTGATGGTAGTGGTGGTACGGGTGCAGTTTTTGTAAAACTGATGTCTGCTACTGTTTGATTACCGTGAACAGATGAGTTAACAATGACAACTGGTTTATCCGTTGTGAATGCTGCGCAAAAAATGTCGACACACTAGACTAACCGTCACTATTAGTTTTCAGGTCGCACATTTATGCAGCTGTGTACGAATATGAAAGCAGATCCATGTCACTTTATACCAATTTAGTTTTTTTATTGTAAATGTCATTCAAACTGACGAGCCATTAGTTCTGATGCAAGCACAACAGAGTATGTCTGACATATGCTGGTTTGACAAGTATTCTCGGACACATATGTCTACTGCAAAATGTCAAGGTCAACGTACGTCAGAAGAAAAGATGCAGACCAGTAGATCACAAGCAACCTCGAGTCATTTATGCGAAACATACCAAAACAATGCATAGGTAAGTCGAAACGGAAACGAGTAACTATGGTCAACTATTTATGCAGGTGAACCACATACCGAAGTAGTTTTTTAATCACATCGGAGTAGTTCAGTGATCAAGCGGTTAATAACAAATTCTTTATTATAATGAGGTGTGATTAGCTAACTTATTGAGAGAAAAACTGGAAGTTATGCACTGTATTACAACAAAGTTGTTTACAATACATCGAACAGTATCAATTTTGTCACTCGGTGTGTTTTGCCAACAACTATAGTGTTCACGGTTCACAGTTATATTTTGTAATTCATTTTTGTACGTTTTTGTATTTATCGTTTTGTTAACTTCATCCGTATACTTGTTTAAAAGCGTCACCGTCCCTTCTTAAATTTGATCGTCAACATGAATAGATGGGAGTTACCGCGCACCGCCTCACGTTTTCATTTGTGTGGATTTTTGGGCTGGTGAGGTAGTTGCACAGTGAATTATTTCAGCTCAACATTCATCATCCGCGTGTGGAATTATCCATCGGTCCTCTTCCGAACCTACTCTCTGGTGTTGTCCCTCTCTCTTGTGGTGGCCTAATCATTTTAACGGACCGTGATTCGTCAGTGAGTTGTTCCATTTTTGTTGATACGGGTCCCGTTTTATTTGTCCGCATATCTTTTACATCTATTGATTACCGTTATAATCCTTCTTTGTTGTCACTATATCTTGGTCATTTTTATCATTTGATTAATTAGGCCACTACACAACGTTCATGTGATTTGTTTAGGGTAAAAATTATGTTTATTCTAACAGAACCCTTATAAGACTTTGAGGTAATGAATAAACGATTTAATCAGGATATTCAGAATAGTGTTTTCCCCAACGGCGGTCCTAATTCTAGGGAAGTGATGGGTCACCTATAGCCACTGATGGAATTGTCTGTTCATGGTAGGAGTTTCAGTCTTCGCCATAACAAGGATGTGCACTGCTGACGGCTTCAAACAAGTACGAAACGCGAGCACAGTGCTCCTGTTTGAAACGAGTTAACTGATTATTCTACGGGAATGATAGGGCTACGACCATTTTCAAGTGTTGTTCACGTTTACTGATCATAATCTCCTCCTACCCACCCTAATAAAAATACCGTTCAACAAGTTAATGATTACCGTGATTTGAGAGAAGACATACTCGCCAGGTAATGGATTGGAGTTAATAGGACACTTACTGTATCTCCTGCTGAGGCGATCGGACCATCTAAGCATTACTCACAAAGTAATGTGAACGGGCATTTGCTTGTGATAATTCGGTCAGGCCTAATGTAAAGTCAGCGGCGCAGTGATCAACTCGGTTGCCTCATGACATCGTGGCTGAAGCTGAAATCCTGATGGTGGAGAGTAAGTGCACAATTAACGAGGTCTAACATAAATGAAACTCAAGTAAAGTGTACCTTCACGACGGGCATTGTTTGTTTTTACTCCTCCTGGCCACCTATCATCCACACATGATTGTAAGCGACGGGCTCACATTAAGATGCAATGGAGCATACTATAGCCCAACTTTCTGTGTCGCTTTCATTGTTCGGTTTGGTTGTGATACGGTTTTGGATTCTCACTACCAAAAATCTAACACGTAACACTAATGCAGACATAGGTAAACAGAGATCATTATCATTTTGACATCAGGTTTTCTGTTTCGCTAACATCAACCCACCCAAAGGAAATGATACCGCCGGTCTCCTTTTTCGTCAACCCAAATTATCACTAATTGAATGGATGCGAGTTAGCAGCGTCGATACGCAACGGGTCTTTTTGGGATCCTGAACGCAATAGCTAGTACCGATGGATCTTGAAGTATGCTACCGATAAGATGCAGAATTTTTGTCGTCAACACTAGATATACACCGTCGAGACTAAAGTATTTTTACGTCTACAGCCTTGTAAGCAAGAGAGGCGAGCGGACAGGTATCGTGAAGACATTTCATTGTGATCTGTTTCACCGAAGTGTCTAGATCGGTGCTCCCATGCATTTAAGACTGATCCGTCGGCTAACCCACTCTCTGGTTCCACAGTTGGCCTGCTTTTAGGAAGCAAAAGCGTGATACAAACAGTCTGCTAGACTTGAAGCACCAGAAGCAACTATATTGTACGATCAAATCGTTGATTAGGTTTGAGTTAATTAGCTGTCGACTTCGTTCGCTGTAACTCCAAAAAGTGTTTGTGGATTAATGCTTTTATCTGACCGGCTGAACGAGCTGACGTGAGAATGCTTGCTCACGGACAACTATTTAATCCAATTAGCTCCGAAATTAGGTCGTATCACAATGTTAGTCATTAGGTTTGGCATATGTTAGAGCAAAATACACGACCAAATCAAAGATGTTAGCGTAGGAGAATCTAATCTGTTCGCCTTCTCTTCAGTAATGGTCTGGATGGTTCCAAGCACATTACCGTACAGACATAAGGTTTGACATCAAATGGAAGCCTTCATAGAAAAATCTAACAAGCAGATCATATCTCAGTGTCGGTCAGTGGATAGACAATTCGTTTATAAATCACAAGCCACTGTTTAATAGTGCTCCATCGTTTAGGGTCCTGATGAAGTTTTACAATTCACGGGTTCAAGGTTACTTCGGTAATCTCTGTTTAGTCTGCTGCAGCTGAGTCAATGTACTCGTCGTAATATTGCGATTTTAGTTGAATGTCACAAATAGTCAAGAGTAATGTCTACTTTTAGCCACTTCTTTAAAGGCTGGTTACACGTAGGAGATAGATAGGAGTAGGCGACATCGGTTAGTGTAATAATTTTGCTTTTTGAGTTCCTTATTCAAAAACTTGTTCATTATGTTCACCTTTGCAGAATGTTATCGTGTTAGACAAGAACTGATAAGTTGGCTACCAGAAGTGTGCGGTCTAGATAGAAGGCGTGATGAAAATTCTGACTTTTTTGACAGGACTCTTGCTAAATCACAAACATCATTTTGAACGTCATTTATACACATAATAGATCGAAACATGAGAGAAAGCTCTGATTGTTGAACGGGTGTAAAGTTGTATGGCCAACTGGTTTTGTTGTGATTTACATTCGCATTGTGCTTAGTGGAACAACTCGAAAGCCGCTAGCGGAGTAACTTAAGCAACACACAGTCAAGAGTTTAAGAAAATCTCAATTGAGTTAGTTTTCCAGCAGAATTTTAGTTCACGGGGATCAGAACTGAGATCGTCAAAAATGAAACAACTCAAAAATACACTTCAAAATTTCACAGAACTTTGTAGACAAAAAGGTATTCAAAAAAATATACGAATTTTTTCAAAGCAGTATCCCATAGATCATGTATCACTCTGTACTAGGTCCCCACAACAAGGCTTTTTTTACTGCAGGCTATAAGTGTGTCAGACTGCAAAACCTGATTTTACAGGGAACGTTGACTCAAAGTCTATCTAATAATAGATTTGACTGTATTGTCTATCTTATATCAACACTACTTACCCACCTTAAATGCATTTTTGTTGAAAGCGAAATTATCAGCTTTGTATTCGTCTTCCAGTTGTTTCTGCAGATCAAGAAAAGTTTGAGTGTTCTTAGTTTTCTCATCTATCGCGCTTTGAGCAGGGCTGAACAGAGAGGAAATTGCGCACGAGGTCAGCACACGGTTGAAGTAGCTACACATGTGCATGTTAAGACCGTGTTGCATTATGGGACATAAGGAAATCGTGTATAGTCTCAAAGTATGAAAACAATGAGGTAGATTGCACAGCTGCAAGGAAGAACTTAACGAACGAGAATGACAATAAAATACGACGATAGCTATCAATAAAAAGGACACGAATGTCTTAGCGGAGTAAACCTGAATTGTCCACTCACACGGCCTAGACCAGTACGGTAGATAAGCGGAAATAAGCTTACACCAATATGACAGACACATGCATAGTAGAATATAATGTGTATTACATTTTGAAGCACGATCAACTTCAAACAAGCAACTTGGGGCAACAACAGATCGCATTGCCAAATATTACATTAGGCAAGCATTAATGGAACGCACTCACCGTATTATGTTTAAAGCTGCTTTGAGCAGTAAAGCAGATAGTAGGATCTTGCGTAGAAGGGACAGCCTCTGAACAAACACAATAAAAGGAAGAACAACAATAGGGTCAACTGTGAGTGATGCAACCTGCCAGTTTCGGTAATTAAATTTATGTAACATTTTAAAAAATGTCTTCACTATCCTCCTACCTGCACAGAATTTGGAAACGGTGAACAAGACATTAACACTTTCGAAACCTGACAATCGGTTACGCGTTTAGCCACATGTATTTTGAAAGTGGGAACCAGATCGTGTTATTAAAATGTATAGAATCGAAGTGCTTTTCTCTATTATTATCCATTTTCACATACCGTTGTTAAGAATGAAGCTTGAGACCACTTTAAACGCGATAGAAATGAATGGTTTAAAATCGTAATTTTTGAAGTGTTTCACTTTACTAGTTTTTCATTTTCTAACTTAATTTGACAACAAGTGGTTGATATCACATTGTATGGTTTTTTTTACTGAAGTACCATATTACTTATATGCTTGCTATTGAACTCGAAAATGTACATTTTCTTCTCTGTTAGATGCCTTTTTGTCACTCTAGAACTCGTCCAGTGATGATATCAAGACCTACTGGATCATTTGTAAAAATTAACGAGATGAACCCAATTAACGGTTTTTATATCGATGTTACACTGCAGTTATTCGACGATGAAGGTGCGGTACTAGTTCGTTTGAAAAAGTATTACTGAATAGTGAGTAGTTCAATATGTATTTTGCCGTCTTTGATAAGCGTTTTCACCAAGTGACAACAAAATATGAAATAGCAAAGTGTAAATGAACAAACAAACAGACAGTTGTAGATTCACATTTGAAATATTTAGCAGGCACAACGATGATTCATCTTCAATGGTGCAACTCACGTTAGTCACTTCTTCTTTGTTCTGTAAGGGTTTCTTGGTGTACGTTGAAGATCGTGACGAAAGTGGTCCATCACTGTCACTGAAGATGATGCCCAACTGTTCCTCTTCTTCGACATCATCCAAGTAAGCGAAGGTACTAATTCCCATTCCCTCATTGTCAACTGCCTTGGAAAAGATTTCAGCCATTCTTAAGCGCAACAGCTTTCCTTTATCTACTTCAGTTATCTCGATATTAGGCGGTTCGTTTTCTTCCAATACGACGTTCACTGAGCATACATTGTTGGGTGTTGAAATCACATTCTGGTCGTCGTCCAAAGCTGCTATTAATTCAATATCCGGAACATCAGGTAGTGTGGCTCGATGTGTTGCTGTACTTGGTGCCAGTGACTGCTCCGATTCCCTGTTCGTGCCTGCGCCAGCCGACAGCATCTCTACAAGTGCCCGGTGTTGAAATAAAGGGTCTGCGCTTTTTGTTCGTCTTTTTGAAGTTCGTCTGTCAGGAACTACAATGTGTCGACCTCCGGTAGACAGATAACGTTGTAAATCTTGTTCCCAAGTAGATGTGACGCGAGAATTTGGTCGATGATTTTCAGTGCCTTTGGGGCGACCAAAGAATGTGCAGCTGATTCGAGCCTCCTGTGATGACCTCGAAGCCGCAGCTTTTTGACGGCTCACTTGTCGTCCATTCAAGTCGTAAATTTTAAACATTATAAACTAGACGAAGAGCATACTCAAAGTTTAAACCACATAAAATTTCTATCGGACAAATGACGCACTGCACGTTTATTTTTCATCTTATGGAAGAGCACTAAAGTAAGTAGCGATTTAGGACCCGCATGAGGTATACGAACAACAAAACAGATTTTGTGTCTATGGATATAAAACTGAAATAGTCCAATGAAAATGAGTCTTAAATATTGGCTGAGATCTGACCTAAAAATTAACACACATTTCGGCAATAAGACAATGCGCGTTGAGCAGACTTAAAAATTTCACTCAAAGCTTTATACAATGCAGTTAAAGCAGTTTTGTGGAGCTGTCAAAAAAGGTACACTTTTGATTAACTCAGATTTCTTCCCCACCGGTACAGAGCTCTGTAGAAACAAAAGACAAGATTTGGAGAAACATTCGAAGATCACAAAGTATACAGTCACTTTTCGAAAACCTATCACAAACTGTTTGCAAGTTATTCTTAATACAGCCTAGATGGTTAACCTCTTTGAACGGCAGCGTACCACGTTCAACTAAATCTATGACCGAAACATCCTGAACAAGAATCCTTGGATAACCATTTACACACTCACTCTGTCTATTGGGAACGTAAACTGGGATGAAGTTTGTCTCAGAAGAAGACAAGATTTAAAGGAATCAATCATCTCACGGCAAGGATGAAAAGTTACAAGTAAAGATTTTTCAATGATGCAAATGTAAAAATGAGAAGGAGCAATAATTCATCAAACACAAATACGAAGATAGTCTTACGACTGATGCTGTTCAGACCACCAGCCGACTAGGATTATGTACTAAAAAACGTTTAAGGAGCAGTAGGAAACACCAGCAAATCTTGAAATCAGAACATGTCTCGAATATTGTTGGGCGCGTTAACTTTAGCCGACTTAAACATCCAACTTCAGTAAAAATAATTCTATGCAACCACGAAACTGTCGGCTGATAAAACCATTGTTGATCGTATACGCATGGTGGTTGACGGACAGCTCTTCTATTTCGAAGCTGTCAGTAACACAGTATCACCTGCTAAGTGGATTACAGTGGCATAATGCGATTTCGTTATTTTTTGCTAAAAGACAGATAAGAGTATGATGGCAAAATTGCAATCGTGTGGGTCGACCCATGATGTTATTAAGAATGTCACTGACGTCAATCAGGTTTGCTTCTCAGCCGCAAACTTATTTATCCCTGACTTTACTTCAAACGTTCACTCCTCAGGATTTGAAGAGCAGTGTGCAGGTTGAGCATCGTACGGATAGCCGCTTGTCGAAGGTCCCAAGATTCAGTGCTTTAAGTCTGATATGCACATTGACTAGAGGTATGTATCATATGACATGGATAAAAACAGAGACATAAAAACGTAATCTAGCTGGCGCAGTAGCATCTGACGTTCTTATTGAATCTTCGATGTAGGCTCCCTGTGACTAGGTGCATGGTCTGCCAGTTCAAGAGGGGGAGTGCATTCGTGGTCTCGTTCATAACAACACTTTATAGACATGTCAACACGATATGTGGTACCTATAGTTCTAATGTGTACCGCCTGCTTGAATTCGTGGACGAGCAACTTTCCCTAATTGAACTTATGGGAGCCCGTCTAGATCGTACACCTTCAGACGGTCCGAAAGAATAGGACATTCCAGACTACGCAGTGGACGTTACAACGCAAAAGTTTCCTTGGTTATCCCTTTGGCGTCACAGCCCCTGACCACTAAGGTTTCGCATGATTAATTTGGGGTGCTCATACAGCAGTTGCTTCGGAATCCTTTCGCCTACCATTCTGTGGAGGTATACCAGCCGAAATGACGATTAAGCATCAGAACTGTTTGAATCTATCCCCTTTCTGCTCGCCAAAGTACCGCATTGTTCAGAAACATCCGACTACGAAATGATGATGTTCAGTTTTAGAAACTACAAATGGACGCCATCTAGATGCTACACATTTTTCCGATACAGGGTTCGGGTCTCACTATCGCACAACAAAATAAACAATAATGTGCGGAAGTTGTGCACAATCATCTACAAACAACAGCGTGCTGATTGTTTGTTTGCAAAAAGGACTTGAGGCGCCCAAACTATGAGCATCCAGCAGGCGACCATCAACGTAATATTAAGCTGTATCATCAACGTGCAAGCTCTAAAGAGCAGTTGTTGAAATTTCAGTCAAACACAGGCCAGAAATGGTTTTCGCCCGATGCCAATATCATAAACATTACAGATCGAGCCACACGATTGCACTTTCGTTTTCATACCTAAGTGGGACATTTGGCCTAAACTGACGACCTTACTGGACACCCAATTTCATCAAGAAACCCCATAATGCTTCACAACTCACGGAATCAGACACCTTCTTGGAATCCATCAGGACAGCATACAACAGCCAGTTTCGTTCACATTACCTCACCTGGATCTGTTCAGCAATAAACTCCGTGTCATTTTCAATGCGACCTGCTAGGAATCAACGCTGCCTCATAGGCCTCGAAAACTTCTGCAATAAGTCGGTCCTGCAAAATTGCAGTTATTCATTCCGGGGCAGCACAGCAGACTGATGCGTCGATAACTGTCAGCACCCTGTTTGAAATACTGAGCGTTGGATTTTGCCCCAAGAGGGAGTGAACCGACTGGAGTATATCACGTTTTAAAACTAGGACGCCATGCTTTGGATGTTCTCCTAACCATTAATCTTCATCAACAGACTTTATAATTGGCTGGTGTCCATCTGTTCTCTATATGTCTATTAAATTCTGAACGACTGCAAGTGATGAATTCGATAACTGTTAGTGGTAGGCCATTCACTATCACCCAGTCAACTGTACTGGACCGGTCTAGCAGAACACCAGAGTGATTAAGAGATAGCACTTCCGAACCGTAAACAGAACGGATATGATAAAATATATTGTGCGTTATGCCAATGCTCACACCGCCTGTTAAACACACATACACGTGCCAGTTGATAACTACCTCATTTGCAGCTTGTATAATGTGAATTATCTGATTTAAATAGTTTGGTAAAGGCTCTCCGAGAGGGTCGGAACGTTAGGAAACCGATAACTCTTTTGGTTTTAACTCGTTGTGGCTTAACCAAGAATTTACTTAATCATCAATTATGACATAATTTAATGATTCTTCCCTACTGTGCACCAAAAACGCTAGTGCCCGTTATTCGCTGCGTCAGTAGACCGGAAGGATGGGCTATAAATTATCTCAAGAGAATCACAAACCTTGATGTATAGTCGGTAGCCAGCACAGTTCTGAACCAACTCACCTTGCTTTATCTGCTAATCGTTTATGATTCCCCGAACTCGGTTGACAAAGTAACGAAGAGCGATCCGGGGTGGGGCTTTTTGTCTTCACTAATTCGTCCATAGTGAAGGCAGTAAACACTTCATTCGTCTTTCTATTCAAGTTGAAAATAACTACATGGTTGTCATCAAGCCCATGCGGAATTTCTTCATTCTGTTTACGGACTGTTTCAAAGAATAATTGCATGATTTCTTCTTCTGAATGTTGCTATATGCCGTCAGGAGTACATAAGGTGCCAGTGTTTTTTTTAAAAAAAAGACAGATGCACGATGAAATGCCGATCTTGTTTATGGGCCTTCCAGCCCTGTAACATTTAATTTTTGTTGTATGAGGGATTTTCAATAAACGAGCTTACAAAAATAAAGGAACAACTTGCTTCTGTTCTGGTTATGATCCGTGTCATATATAGTCCCGCATGTTGCTCGCGTGATACGCACCCTTCAAACGCGGCGCTGTCGCATAATCAAATTATCAAGGAGATGCTGATGACCGTTTCGTAGGTGGGTCTACGTCGTAATATCACGCGCATTCAATTGGATGCGAGTGTTTGTGAGGTACTACTGACGACCGTCATTCTCAATGATTGCATCAATGTCCTGCTGTCCAGGTGATTCTGACCAGGCTACGATGTTGCCGTCGATTTGCGTGGTTAATTAGCTCTGTTATGTAGAGAAGTGATGTGGGCTATAGACAAATAACTACTGCCTAACAGTAATTACATATAACAAAAGAAAGGTACACAGTTGGATATTAAGGTTTATAATACGGATGAGCATAAACAGGAAGATGATTAGAAAATAGAAAAGTCAGGAGACTCACGTACAACACATAATAATGTCCAGGTTGATAGCAGTGTGGATAACAATATCCAGGTGTCGTCAGTGTTGCAAGGATAGGATCACGTGAATGAGATATAGGACAGTTGTACAGTTGTGGTGTACCTCACGTTCTCGTGTCCGTTGGCTTTGGGCGTTGTTGACTTGATCACCGTCCGAGGCTTGGCGTCAGAAGTCGTCTTTGCGACTTCAGTTTAGTCATATGCGTACATGTGGCTTTGATCCTCGCAGTGTTGAGGGAAAAAAAGGTCACTGTCTTTCGGATGTGAGTGAAGATGAAATACGCCTAGCGCGGCCTGCACGTGAAGAGTGGACAGGGACTGCTGAATCACGCACTGGCCTGTGGAGCGCGTGATGTATCTGTGACCTTGAGAATTGACCAGGGATACGTGAGTGTGCGAGACAGTTAACATGTGGTCTCCTGGCCGGACGTGAGGCGGATGGATGGCTAGAATTGAGCCATCCGGTTTAGCGCAGGGTACTGAACTTTTACAGTCCAAAACAAAAGATCGTTCATTCTTCAGTGTCGGGCGGATTGCAACAGACAGCTGAACGTGGAACTGGTTCTTTGTCATCCGTTTTAGACCACAAAAACTGAGAAATTTTAGGGACTGACTGTGAGTGATATGTAACCTGATGGACATATTTCGAAGGCTGATGCCGCGCTATTAACCAACCATCAAAAAGGTAATGCCGTCAATACCTGCGAATTAAACACCGCTTTCCTGAGCTTCCTCTGCCCATTAGCTCCGTTCAGCAAAATGGTGTGCAAACGTCTGCTTCGCGCACGCTACTTTGTTCTGCATACCTGGTTCAACTGAATGTTGAGACGCATTTGCAACAATGGTTCGCGATCAGTGTGAATTGGCGTTCTAGTTGTTCGGTACTGCATCAGCCTAGCGGCTTACACACACTCCACGTCATGAAGGACGGCGTCACGTGTCTCCGGACATTCTTCAGATGGGCTTGATTGGCCACTGCTATAGTTTCTAACTCAACAGCGTCAGCTTCGGGACAAACAAAAGCAGGATGTTCATTTTGGGGGCCTCATCCATGACCTCTGGCTCAAGATCATACCGGCAAGTCAACTACATATACTGTATCCTTGAGGACTTTACTTGGGGTCAGTTAGTAGTGGGAGGTTATTCCACCCCGGAAAGTGGTGAATGTAACGCTGACGTCTCATTTCGATTAATGCTGTGCTCAGCATGTGTATTGTTGGTTACATCAAGCTTCTGAGGAATGATGTGGGTTTCTTGCCGGAGCCCAACGCGTTTTTTATTTGGGAGTTTTTATTTTAAACCACTCATTCCGCACACCCATGACAACAGTGCTTTAACTACAACTGTGGTGATAATTGCACTCATGTTGTAGCGGATGACCAAGTCGGAGATGCGGATATTATAACACTCGGCGGAACACTTCGACGCGATGATGATTGATTCAGACGATAGACGAGTAGTTTATATGTACAAATATTGGATCATCCCTTTCGGTGCACTTTCAATCAGTTGACCCAGGACCGAGAAAGAGCGTAGATGCGGCACCAACGTTTATTAGAAGGACGAGACGAGTCGAGTCAGAAATGGGCCACATAGGCTCCAAATTTATAGGTCCAAATGAGTACCACACATGGCCAACAAGATGCATAGCAAATCAAACGAGACGATCATATATGGCAGTCAGAGCGTTAGAAGGAATCACGTTATACAGGTATCAGAAAGTGAACGCTAGAAAACAGTTCAGATAACGTACTGGCTTTCGATCGCGCAGCTGCAATCTGATTTAACTGAATGGGATTGAGTAAACGAATGAGCAAGAACATATCAGTTCACCCGAGACCGAATCAATCGATGGATATGAAGTGATTTGTCTTAGCTGCTTCGTTAGGAGCTACGTCTGCTAACAACAATGAACGTAAAATGTATGAAGAATAGTGTGCAACAAGAAAGCAAAATGATAACAGACTCTATAAAAGTATATCCAAAAGCCCACGGCAGCTGGATTGCGGAGAACATGGGCGACCGAAAGAGCCACCGCTCGGGGAAATCAGACCGACATACGAGGCATGGCAGGCAAAATGTGATGGGTGACCAGATCTGAGGTGCGATTAATCTAACAATCTGTGGGATATCTCGACTCCGTTGTGAGATATGGCCACAGCCCACAGCGGATAGATTGCAGACAACACAGGTGAATGGTGGAGCCATTGGTCATTGAGATCGGACGAACGGATGAGGGGTGACAGGCGAAAAAACTCCGACGGAAGGCGTCACCCACACAAAAGCTCGGCAGGGGTGCAAGCGACGTGTGAATGAAAACCGCTGGTGTGTTGTGGATCGGAACTCAGGTTCATAAATGCGAGTACGCTCGTGAACTGGGAACGTGCAAGTTGAACAATAAAGGTCACGCTCTATTGAAGAACATTCTGCTACAATATGACCATGCAACACTCTCCAAACACTCTTGTGCAAACAGTAGTGCAACATAACCATACGATTACTGATGAGTAATACGGGATTGTGGTTTTTCGTACGCTCGCAAAGTTAGGCAAATTTTACAAGCAAAAATTATCCGTAGTGATGCGATTCGGGTTTTTTGTTGAGGTCGAAGGTGAAGATGCCGTGAAAAGTGCGTCTCTCGTTTGTTTCTGTTTTCTCTTGACCCCTCGGCTAATTAACTTCGCTTCCGGGCTATTTGTATCGTTTTGTCTTCTGCCGACCACCGATGTATTGACCAAGAAACAATGGTGGGCTGAATATTGTGTGGAATCACATTTACATGATCCTGTTTGACGTACTTGAAAATGTGTGAGTCCTTAAGACCTATAGCCGTCTAACAACGGCCGTTGAACGTCACCCAAATTGATCGCAGCTGTCGCATTCCCGTAGACTTTCTAGTCAGCCCCTTTCACAAAGAAGCATTAGGCACGAGTTTCGTTCTCGTTAGAGCGGCTGGTCAATGGTGCATATACCTGTCACGGCCGGGACTAGGACTCCAGGCACGCTTTCAGGAATGAAAAGTCTACGGTAATGCGACAGTCGCGATCAATTGTGAATGATGTTCAGTTTATGTGAAGGCCAAAATCCACTACTACTCATCCGTAACCAAAATACCGCTCGACAAGTCGATGATTTTTGTGAGTTCAACTTGGGGAGAAGTCCAACTCGAGGGGTCATCGATTGGAGATAACAGGACAGCTGCTGTGTCTCCCATCGAGGCAATCGAGCAACGTGATCATTACTCATAGGCAAAAGTGGTTGAGCGTTCACACATGATAATTCGGCACTGCCTGATGTGAGGTTAATGACACATTGGTCAACACAGTTGCCTCAGGAACAATGTGTCCGTGGTTCAAGTCCCGGCAGTGGCTAGGATATGAACTCCTAACGAGTTCTACTGAGCGCAAAAACTCGAATCTAGTGCTTCTTTGCGAAAGGGGCCGACTGGAAAGTCTATGGAAATGTAAAAGTTGTGATCAATTGTGGGTGATATTTAACCTGAACACAAACCAAATCCCCGACTACTCATCAGTAATTTTGATCTGGATTTTAACCTTCTTAATTCTAATCACCCGAACTTATCCTTGTCTCACGAAACTGAATCAAACATCAATCCAGATTTCTTTGGATGTGCTTGTAGAGTTTTCATTATTTTGTACTTAATTTTGCTAACATTGCGTAACTGCTGCATCAGGCCACATTGTACATTCTTGTTTGACTTGAGTAAAAACAACAACACAACACATTTTCGAATAAACTCTGCTACACGCGCTTACTGGTTCTTCCTACAACGCCGGTGGTTGCTATCCAGTATAAACATACTGTTTGTTGGATTAACTTTCAGCTCGGTTACTTCGCATCCTCAGCTACGCTTGGAACAATCTGATTAAATTCCAGCATCATTGGACGCTTCACGAACATTGTCAATCTTTGGTGAGTCCAGTCCTTGACTTCACTCGTTATTTTTGTATCCAGAATTATGGTAGTCTACACATTTGTTCCACTACATGCTCACCACCAGGCATGAGGTTGAGACATTATAGCGATCAATCCCTGTTGTATATATGTGTATATCCATTACGGTGTCAAAACGATCACCTCGTATCTGATTGGCTACTGAGACTCCCGTGACACATCGTGACTACGATTGGTTTAATTTAACTCGTTCACTGGTTAAATGTCACGTGTTTTGTCTGTTGGTCAAAATGCATACATGCTGTTTACGCCCGTTACGACTGCTTTGCGTTGTGATTTACGATGCAATAGTCCCTCATAAAACAACACGAGGTGGACAATATTTTCAGACTGACCAGACAGCATACAAACTTGGTTTGGTCATATCCCCATTTCATAGGGTTAGGCGTACTTGTACCTCTGATAAGCTTTAGACAGAACACGAGGTGCAAGGAAAACGTTACAGGCGAATGGATATCCGGAAAAGTTTATAGGCAATCCGGGTTTGATGAAGGAGAGCAAACAGCGAGTTCAACAGCCCAAAAGAAAGATTTCTATTTCTGCAATTCAAAAAGGATCATTTGGCGAACAACATCAGACACATGTTGTAGTCTCCTCTATCCCGTACATATGCAGCTTCATAATTATATTTGATCCAAACCAAGAGAGGACCAGTTCTGCTTGACCACAAGTGCAATTTGTCTAACTATTCTGACTTCCACGTTGCTTGCCAGTTTACTAGCAGGTGCAGCGACTTTTCCACGGGTAGAACGAGTGGACACCTATCTCAGTGAGTCGCAGAACACGTCCTGAGAGGGTTAAAACATCTGATGACACAACAATCTGAAACCGATGAATCCGTTGCTCATAATTCTGCTTAATCGACTGCCAGACAGGTCATCAGAATGATCAACTCAAATCATTCAGAATATTGTTACACAGTCAGAACCTCTAGAGAAGCTATTTCGATCATACTTCACCAGGTGACGTTATCTGCACAAAAGTGATTGTAGCAACCCATCGACTTGCCAAAGTGTTCATGACATCATAAGACGAGGTGGTTGTATACGTGTCCATATCCTGTCTCTAATTATCTATAGTATACAACGTGCATGTTTTACGTTTGCTACCAATGACAGTAAACGAAATGTTAACGTATGACAACAAGTCTTCTTTTTACACTGATGCCGGTCACTTGGTCTCTCCCTCAATATAACAGTTCAATTACAGTTGCAAAAGACAGAACAGATCTGTGCTCAAACCAACGTATGACGCAGCATATTCCTAACGGGTTGGAAATCAAAAAACTACCAGCTCACTGTAACAGACCCAAAGAACCCCATGTTACCGATTGTCAAATGCATCTTAGCAACCGGTCACCTAGTTGACGCGGTCAAACCGTTCGGGATATAGTTACCTAATCCTGGCACGAAGATGCTGGTGATTAGTGGAGTAAGGTGCGTTAACACACTCAAACTTTTGTCATGAAACTCACTGTACTATTTGCTCGGGAAATGTCAACATCATTTGGTTCGTCCGTTCACCTGTTTTTGCTATATGTGACTTGTATAAACCTTGTTGGTTTTGCGTTAACGGCTGCTGAGAGTAAAACGAAATGTTAACCTCTCACCACATATCTTCTCTCTGTCTTCACTGTATCCTTTCCATAGGAATTAGAGTGTTACATTTGACCTACATAAAAGTTGTTTTTCAAGTGATGGATTAAGCTACATGAGTTGATTCACGAAGGTAAACTCCCAGATTATTCTACTAACCTCATATGGGGACACCTGTAAATAGCGACCTCATGTACATGATATTCACACACTTTATTCCGAGAATGAAATTCTCACGAATATCTTTTAATTACAAGTCGCTCTTCAACGAACAGTTACTTAGTGATCCATTCATTGGTTGTACTGTCTAAACCGACCGCTTAAACAACCTTTAATTGCATGTATTAGATATTGATGAAATTCATCAGAATGCCACAATTCTCGATGAAACCTCAGAACTTCATGAAGCTATGATGTGTATAAACTCCATACTCGCAAGACTTTCACTGTTATTACGTCTATGACGTCTATTTGTTGCGAAATTTGTAAATGTTTCAATATTCGTTGTTGGAATTGAGTGTGAGCAGAAGGAAATATGACGACTTTTAAAAAGTCATTCATTTCAAACAACATTCTCTTAATGTAATTTGTTTCGTCAAGCAATACGGCTCAAGAACGATTTTCCCTGCGTAAAATCACCAATGCGACCTTTCATCTGGACTCTTCTAAAGATTCTATAAGCTTTGATCTGAGGTTTCAATATCTACCTGGGGATATTCCTTCAGTGCTAGTGTTTAAAATGAACTAACTTCGACTACCCCCAATGACTACTGTCGTCCGAGGTTGGAATCAGCCTCTGGGAACTTAGCAGCAAGTAGCCAGATGGTATGGACAGATAAATATACGTATTGATTCTCATATACTCTCATCAAACACAGGTAAGCAAGAAAGGAAAGGATTCAGTTGGCATCGGTAATCGTAAGAATGACTGAGATATAACCGTAAGATAACTTTTTAAAAACAGTTTTCTGTAAGAAATTAAAAACAGGTTTCCGTAATTTGTCAAACCCTCAATCCCTGTTGATCATGATTGTGAAAGACAAATCAACAGCAGTTGAAATCAGATCATTCCATTTTCGTTCAAAAACGTTTATGAATCACGTCACTGAGACGTAAAACACAGAGCATTCGTGTTTCTTCCATTTTGTATCCTCCAAGAACCGCCGTTAACTCTAGACACTAGGGTATTCAATTTACCTAGTGAAATTCCCGTCATACTTAGAGTTCATATGGTCAGCGCTTCTGCTAAAGATATATTGCTTTATTCCCTCCCTGAGAAGTTATAGATGCCAATCAATGCCTTTCCACTGTGGTGACACAAGTATCTTTATTTTGCTTCCATCTCCAAGACAACTATGTTGCCTAGTTTTCGTTGAGAATGTGTCGCACACTGTCAACGATAACTTTTTATGGTTTTTGTTAAAAGGTCTCTAATTTTTGTAAGTGTTACGCTAGAAACACTTATGTCCAGATAAGCGAAAAATCATCCTAAAGAAACTATATCCGGGAATGTTACGTTCCCGTTTATAAGAATTCGCATTCCATCTATATGGAATACAACGTGACTGTTGGAGACAATCATAACGGATCACTACACTTCGTTTCAAAGTCAGCTAACCTGCTCATAGTAAGTGATAAGTTATAGGCGTCAAACTGTCGTTTGAGCATGAATTCAGTCTTGGTCGAACCAAACTCAAGAACCAGTTAATGACTGGTTAACATGCTGCGGGAAGTGTCAAGTGTTACGACACCACAAGTTGAGCGCTAAGTGTAGGGGTCCACCAAATAAAACAGTTACAACTGCAGGTGTGAATGTTGAGTATTTTGCACAGGCGGGACCCAATTGCGTTTACAAACAAGACTGAAGGAGAAAATTCCGAATTGGCTATCATAACAGATTATGCAACCATCGCCGAACGCGATTCAACGTTGGCTAGTGCAGCCAGTGTTTTATAGCGCACTACTTATTAATGATAACGTGGTATCAATATTGATACCAGAAATGGCGTCCCTCCAAAGTATATGTGTTTTAGGTCTGAGAATTGTCCCACTGAAAGCACTGTTCACATCCCTGACGGTGGACATGCCGGACACATTAGCTGACCGGTACACGTCGTTGGATAACAGTGCATAACTTTAAGCCAGACGTTTCATTCCAATACTCGGTGTAAACACGCCTCTATCCGATGGCCTGGCTGTCAATTAATCGCTTAACGGTGTTTTAGCACCCACATCTGGGCTTGCGCTCAGACATGAGGGAGACAATAATTTTGTAATGGCAGCCTATTCAGACGTGAGAGATGAGACTGAAATTGCATTTGATAGTGTGCATCGTAGTGTATCCACACGCATCCTATCCTGAAAATGAACTGATCAATCATCTGAACAACCACACACTTCTGTCCTGCTCAGGTTCACTTGAGTCGACCTGATACTTAGTTGGTCTGGTGATGAAGTCCCTCGCACTGACAACGGATAAGTCTGAACTGCATAAGCGCTAAACGGTTCACTGAAGCTTGGTACTGATCCTCAACTTTTCTGCTTATCGAACTCCAACATTTGAGTATTATCCTCCTACTATAAGCAGGAGGTTAGTTCACATTTGCGTCTGACTGTGATAAGTGCGTCCAATCTTTTGTATCGGTCTAGGGACAGCCTTAGTGGGACAACATTTGGGTAGAGTCCAGTCGAAATTATTTAGTCTAGACTGTGTACTATTCGTTTATTTGATGTGGTTAATCGCCTAGTAATCAGCACCAGTTTGAGTTCAGTCATCACAGACTTAACATGATTGAAATCAGATTTTTACAAAGTTGACTGGATAGTATATTTTTGAAAACTTTAACATACTACTGGACTTAATGTTATAACCAGTTTGTCACTAGACGACTGCAGACTGTTAACGCAGAGAATCTATTGGCATGTGCTATATGTATCTCGCCTAAGACTTTTGAACTGCTCTGTTATCTTGACGTGGTGGTCAGGATTGTGCCAAACATCAATCCGGAGTCTATGTTCATTGGCACTTCGGTCGTACCAAAACCAACGTTGTCAATCAGACAAACGGGGAAGCTATCAGAAAGAAAACACATACACTCATAGGGGCGTATGTCACACTACTGCCACAAAAGAGTGCTTAGGTGATGAGGTACCATCATATGAGCATACAGCAACAGTATGTTTATAGTTGCTGCACTGTCATCTTCCGAACTAGGAAAAAGTAGGTTAAAAAATGTAGTCCGAAACACAGAGCACTACGATTACCAAACAGTTGACCGTGATAGCCAGCGTTTTACTCACTACGGTCGAAAAACATTCGACAAAATCTGAACATCTGTGGGGTTCCCTAAGTCAACCTACTGCCTGCGACATAAACGGCCTGGAGGCACCAGAAGTTTTCGTTCTCCAAGACAGTAACATCTACTTATTACAAATTTTCCCTTCCGTTAGGCCCCCAGGGTTCTTTGTCTTCCGCTCGGCCTCCGGTAAAGTCTTCTTAAATCAAGAAAATTGGTACACATTGGCGTCTTTAATGTCCACACTCTCCGACAAGTCGAGCAGCAAGCTACTCTGGCTAGTACTCTCTCAAGTCTGGAACTTGAAGTGTGTTGTGGGTCGAAAACGTGAGTCTGCGATCCTAACACCGTTATTTATTTGAGTTCATATCTGGATAACTCTCGATCTAAGCGCTTCTGTCATGAGTTCTGGTGCAGCCGAAGCTGAATCCCTTGGTCAAGTTAGAGTTGGAGTCGTACTAAATTCCAAAGTTCACTTGGATCCCAATGAACAGTCGCTTATGC
>LUCH01000516.1:174716-207315 GCA_013368495.1 Paragonimus heterotremus
TGTAAGTGAAATCATATATGAAAAAGATGGTTGACTCATAACCAGTCAATTGCGCCGACTTGACAGGTGGGTTGAACATTTTGAGGAACAGTTCAGCTGGCCTCAACTGGACCATGCAAACGACTAAACCCGAATGGAAAATTACTGCGTTCCACACGGCCTTTCCTCAGAACCAGAAATGGCCCTAGAACTGAGATGATTGAAACGTAACACAGCTTTTGGTCTAGACCTACTTCATCTCTCTCTTTTCAAGGATGGTGGGGAAAGGTTGATATCAGAACTGACAAAACTCCTCCAGATGATGTGAGAGACTGAAGAGGTACCTCGTGATTGATGTCTATCAACAGTAATTCCCGTTTTCAAAAAGAGAGCCCGAAGTCTATGTGACATCCACAGAGGCATCAATTTGGTGTCTGTTGCGTCCAAGTTACCCACTGGACTCAATTTAGGTCGGCTCACTAAGCCGAGAGAAAGTAAGATACGTGAAGAACAGGCAGGATTCCGATCCGGTCGAAGGTGCGTTCATCACGTTTTAACCCGCGACGGATCTTGGATCATCGGCGCTCTCACAGGCAGCCGACGATCATGGTCCTTTAGACCCAAAAACTGCTCTTAACATCCTCTGTAAACTCTTTCTTCCCAAGACAGTATCAGGGAAGTACGTGAATATGTTAAGGTCGGTGTATGCTCACTCTGCAAGCAGGTTTAGGGTTTATGAACAACTGTCTCAAGTGTTCAACATTTCTAGTTGTGTTCATCAAGGGTCTCCGATCTGCCCTTTCCTGTCCAATTTTGTGATGTACGGAATTCTCTAAGAATCCAGTGGGCTTGGTGCTAGGCTTCTTCCTGGTGCTCAGTTGACGGATATATAGTATGCGGATGACATCGTCATACTTGGTTCATCTGATTTAGACTTGCCAAACATGCTGAACAAGGTAAATGGATGGGCTGATCTGTATCGAATGCGTTTCGCCTCCTCAAAATGGAACGTGCTGCTTTAGCACTGGGGTATTTCTAGTTCAACCTTCCTTAGGTCAGGCAATACACTTGAGATTGTGAACACATTCATATCCTTGAGCCCGTTTTGAATGATTCGGCAGCTGACCCAATGTTTGGTCTATATTACGAAAGCAGAGCTACCAGCTAAATGTGAACTTGAAGCAGTTGACTTTAAGCTCTCGTAAAGACACCGCGGTTTTCATTCTGATACGCTGTTGGCAAATCGTCCTTTTTGTTACGTAAACAAAAGCTACGCAGCACACAAAATCTTGCCAGTCTAGCTTCTCAAAAGTAATCACTAAGACTGTGAGGATCCATATGCACCCACCCACTACCACTGGCGAAGGTAATGTGTCAGTCATTAGCGCATGTACACACTCACATTGATTAGTTGATAAGATTTTTGAAATCAGCTCATTTGGTTGACGCGGCTTTCTATCTTCAATAGAATGGTGAATTTTCACCTAGAAAAACAACAAACGGAAACAGTTGGAAGCAGTTACTTCAGGGTGATCGTCTTCCATGGAGAGCGACATATTCCAAAGCACGCAAGCGGGTCAACAATAACCAGTACGGTACATTACTTTGAAGATAAATTAACTGAGACCGTTGGATCAGTGGATCTTGCTTTGAGTGATGCACTCTGTGTACTGTTTCTGAAAGATTCATTCTAGTGTTCTTGGGAAATAAATCCTATTTCCGCGCCCAATGCGTACACTCCGACGGAGTCACAGGCGAGTTCGTACGGCATCCTCACGTGCCATCGGTTTTCTATGGAATCGTGCTTAACTAATACGCTGGGAGTGCAAACTTATTTGTGCATGGCTTATTCTGAGTTGATGTAGTGTCATGCTAACCAATAGGTTCTAACTTATGAATTACAAACTGCACCTGTTAAACAAAACTGATCAAGACACTTCCTGTGACATGGTTCATGTACCCGTGCGTGCAAACGTCTGCTAAACATGAGTACATCAATGTTCTTTTCATGGTGTCCTACTCAATTAGGACAAGCTTACAAGTTTGTGTAGAAATGGCAATGAAGGACGGTGCAAGATAAATTGAAGTTTGGCTGTAACGCGTAAATTGAATGCTCAGTTCCAAAGAATTAATGAAAATTGCGACGGCTTCTGGAAGAGGGGTCGAAACAAATAAATTCCAGAGTTTTGGTGAATGGTGGGAGCTAGAAATGGTCTCCACTTGACCGGACTACAGTAGTCTCTCCTGGAACTGAATATTCTTCGAAGAGATCCACTAAGTGTAGCATATGTTTACACATGTATATACATATATATGGAAAGTAAGTTCACATATGTCATACGTCCAACTTGTCACTCGTTTCAGTGTCGTCGGTCTTGACCAAAGATTCAGATTTACTATGCAAAACTGTAAAGTTCTTTCAGCAACTGAGTTTCATCTTCTTAATTTTATCTGCCTTTCAATGCACATGCTGGTAGACAGCTTATATCAGATGATTTTATGTATATTCTATTAGCGTCTTTGCTAAGGGTTTCCTGTTGCCATCTCCAGCCAAGCCTGATCACAAACAAAACACAAGAAGCTGGCATATAGAGGAAACACCGTATGGTATGTTTTTCAAGAGACGGATTTCATAACCCCCAGCCGTTCAACTGGCGTATTTGGGAAAAGCAGTGTTTCACTGTATCCACACTGACCTTTAACTAATGGTAGTTCTTCTCTAAACATAATCCAAGCGAACGTCTATGTGAACTGGTATCAGCATTCAATGAATGGGATACCAATCCCCCTCATCCGTAAGTCCTTACCGCATCTAAAAGAAACACTGTTAGTCCATCTGATAATAAGGCGAAAAGCATAACACGCCAACATCATTTGGTACGATGACATTAACATTATTAGTAACGCTGAAAAAGCGAAAAGGATACGGAGGTCAGCTGCTATAGAATGGTAATAATAACCGGGGAAATGAACTCCAAACCATGGTGCTCAAGTCGATCACCCAAAACGTGCATAACATTATTGTTAACAGTAACATGTGGGCTATATCTAACGTATCAGAAATGGTAAGGAGAGTTTTTCCTCCCATGTTATAATTATTTTTTCAGGTGTTTACATGGTAAATCTGTGTTACACCGTACTGCATCAGGTATGTAGATGTCCGTTTTAAAGAGAATTACAAGATGTGTGTAAATACTTTTATTTTGAAACACTTCTGCAATCGCACGTATCGTGGATTTTTGTTATATATATATCATCAATATACTGCATATGTCGCACATTTTTTAAAACAAGTATGCTAGTTTAGTTGTAGTTCGCTGATAAACCGATGTGGCCCATCAAATCAGCTAACACAAGTTAAGTCCTACCTTCAATTACGCCATAGTTTGAAAACTTGGCAAGCATGAACTTGATCACACAATTTTGCCGGTTCAGTTTATATGTTCCTTGTGATAAATAAAGGAAAGGGTTCACTATGCACATTTATGGGTGACGTTGATGTTGAAATTTTCTAACTGTACTGGTCAAACTGTTATATTTGTAGACTAATAAAACGGTGTATTACGACAACAACATGAGCAGGTGCAGAGCAGTCACTCCAACGTGAGGCAGTATGTACTCTGTTTGCAAAACACGTGTGTGCGATTAGTTCTCAGCGTCACAGCCAATTCAAATAGACATCGATGGGCCAACAGACAAGCACACAACACCTGTGGAGCAGTAGAGGAAGCATCGCCCGGACGTATCACAGCGTTACTAGCAGAGCTAATAGTTTGCGTGTATTCGGCGTTCTAATCCCACAGCACAATCTCACATTGCGTCATAGCCAGCGAAAGTACATTAGTAATGGATTGCAGCAGCCGATGGGTCATTCCCAAACGGTATGCAAACATTTTGACGAAGCTTAAACGTTAGTCGAACCGAACAGGATCAAATCAAAATTACAAGTCTAGGATTATGAAAATGTAATGATACATGCGGTATCAGATACTCTTACGCACACTTTCAATAAAATCGCTCAATCGATACACAGTACAAGGCAAATCACCGTAGAAACTGGAACTAGGTTTCAGGTTCATCAGTTAACCAACCTAGAATTGAAAAAAGATTTATTGATACAAACTGCACGTAGTAGTGGATACAAATAAGTGAGTATATATGCTTTGAAACCTTTCACGTGTACAACATCCTAACAGCGTTAAGTGAATACTATCAGGCAAAATGAATGTAAACAGGTCTACTTACAGAGTAAATTGTTTTGATAGTGTTATTACCCGCGGGTCAACGATAATCAGAAATGTCTAGCACAGGACTGTACAAACAACGGAACGTAGCACAGAGCTTAGGAATACCCGGAAACCCCAGAATAACACAGAAGACCGTGACCTTTAGCCCAGACTGTATTTGCTCTCAAAGCAAAGGTAACATAGCAGACGAACGTCTGGATATATAGCCTTTGAATGGCCTTGATGAATCCCACTTGAATTGGTGCATTAATGGTGAGACGGGCCAATCACAGACTCAGGAGGAACGTGCTTCAAGATTGAGTTTTGGCACGTTGTGGCGCGAAAAAGTAAGATTCAAAATCACAATTTATTTTTCCATGATATCTCGAAAAATAAATCATTTTCTGGGGAAAATAGACTTTCCTCAACAGATAGCCACGATGAAATAGTACGCGAAGGAATACATGAGGGTTGGGCTGCTTCTCTTTGACATTAACGCGCCAAAGGCAGATACGGGGTTAAGATGGACTTAGTTATACACTTATGCGATTGATAAGGAAAAGCAGCCGGTCCGTAGAATAGTGCATCACGTTCACAAAGATACTCATAATTGGCAGAGTGTGCTTTTGTATCAAGTAGTCTGTGTAATATAAATCTGGTTAATATAACAAGTGGAGATTACGTTCTGCGGAATTCGTTTTCGTCAGTACTTTGGCCAGCAAAAATGTACAAGTACCTGTGGTTTGGTTATGGTATCTATAAGTGGATTTGGATGAGCTCGAGGACGTTGCCCGACACCTGTTTAGGCGTGTACAGCCCACTGAACACTTGAGAGTCTGGAACGTAAACTTCCAGTCTTCTATGCAGTCAAACGAGTTTAGTGCATGTACCTGGTTCAGTTGGTTATGTCACTAATAACCCAACCGTGTCCAAACGTTCGATTAGAAGAACACACTCAAACGTTGTATTGCACACCCGTAAAAGTTAGATATACACATAAAGGTAAAACCCTGCTTGACATAACACATAGGTGTTGGGAAACAGTCATTTTATTGGACAATTGGGATTTGACAATTTTGACAATTGGGACTTGAATTGTGGAATTTCATATAAATCCAAAGCCTGATGCGTTAGGTTCCGCTGCCCCCCACTTTGGTGTCTTTTAAGGATTTGTGATCTGACGCCGCCTAGTGTATCGTTCCGTCGAGTTTCACATAACCTTTTTGAGAAAACTATGCGAAGTTTTGTAGCATGTCTGTTATTCGAAAGAATTTTGTCTCCGCTTGAACGATCGGCACAAACAAAGACAGTTACTGTCCACAGATTTCTTGTCGTCTACCAACCACTACTACCCCTCAACTATTTTCATTGCACTATCAACTAACTTGATCTCCAAACGGATTTTCCACTGTTTATTCCAGTATCAAAACACAACGTGATTGCCATGATCATTTGTACTAGATCAAATCAGCTATACAAATGGAACGTTTCCTGAGCGACACAAACTCCTTGCTCAAGATACTTCGCTACTTCATTGTAACACTTAGCAAACGGACTGATAAACGGCACACACTTCGTTAACTGATTCGGTCGCTCCCTTCCCATAAAGGTTGTGCTCATGTTTCCAACTGTTGAAGCAAAAATGGAAACACTGTAAATGCTTCCGGCGTGGACAAGACACAACTTAACGAGCGCCGGAATTTCCTCTCTCAGACGCTAACCAATAAGCAATAACACAGACATGGAAGCTCAGCGACCTTACAAAATACACACTTGGCTTTCAGAACGCATATCGAACGAAAAACATCCAGCCGACCGACTTGTCTACTGTCTACTCGTTGGCAGCCAGCTTTAAAAAATGTAACGGATCCTCTTTCCAATTCACAAACGTTGTTGCAGGTGAACGCGAAACACGTGGAAAGCGACAGTCAAACATTGCATGCAGCTGTTGTCACTATTCGTGAAAATGCGCTCAAGTGAATAGCTGTAAAACCGCATTTCAGGAATAGCTATATCAAATTTGCGTGTAATCACAACAACAGCTCCCCAGTTTCTCCTTGACGCTTTAAAGAACGAAGACAACTAGTTTTTCTGTACATCAAAATTGAGGACCTACGATTACGTTTTCTAAACGCGATACGTTATGCATCAAAAATGTAGGCATTCCAACAATCGCTTCTTGTTTTTGAACCCATATAAACGACAAATTATTTAGTGGGCACAAGGTGACGGGTCTAATTGGCCGTGTGGAAATGTTACCAGAGCAGACAAAAACAAATGAAATTGGAATTGCTGAAAAGGAAATAAAACCTTAAGTTACTTTAGTTGACATAGAACAACCAACAAAACCAACAGTGATAAACCAAAAAAAGTTTGAAATGAGCATACCGTCGTCGATCGTACGGCTGTGTAGTTCGCGAAGAATGCCAGCTGAGAGTAGTAATCCCAAACAACGCTGAGCCGAAGACGAATTTGATTTCCTTTGAATAAGTAAGGACATGGTGGACGACTTTCTGGGCATTCTGGCAACTTCGTTTTGTAGGGTGGATTTTTCTCATAGACCACCACACTATTATGACCGGATTTTACCTAGGAAACAAGTTAGGATCACTCGTGTAATGCATACAAAAAATGTCTTATATGTCAGGCCTTACATAATGTTAGATGCTCATTGTATATTTACCAACATCCATACAGAGACCCTAAAACCTGCTTTCGTAATATGCGTCTCGTTCATGCACACATGTATAAATGCGTTACGACCAATCACGATCGCGCAACGCCTGGAATTAACGGTCACAAATGTAACGCTCAGTTTTGTTGTGCAAAATAAAATTACCACGGGCAGCTTGGTGTATTATTGACAATGAGAACTGTTTTTATCACTGAGTCAAAGATGTTCATATTTGCCTTCCTTCAACATCTCATATTACTAACGTCAACCTGAGATCCTATGTCCAAAAGACGCAAAATAAACGTATGTTCAGATGCGTTTTGTTCACTTTACCAGCTGGGTTACTATGTTATTCACCGGAAAGTTTGAATTCAAGATCGGTAACAAAAACAAGCCGAATGGTATTATTTTATCAGTCATTAGCTCAAACCTAAACGAAAACGAAAGTAAATTAACAAATTAGGAACGTTTCGGTAGATAGTTTGGTGTTGTAATGCTAACTCCTTTTCGAAGCCATGGACTGCTGACATATAGCAAAGCAGCTGGTTAAGTGAGGACACAACAGATGGTTTTTCGTACAAGAAATAAAAATTGTAATAACATACGATGAGTCACATCAGGTATTGGTCAGTTTATAAATTTCTCTCAAACAACGATGTTTTAACATACTGTACCCACATATGAAAATCAAAGGGTGAACTTGGCTAAGTTTAGGAAGCTAGCTCATAGACCTTCAGTACCCTGTCCGAACCCTTTTAAAAAAATTAAGCTGAACCGCCTGTGAGGAAAAATACGAGCGTAAACGATATTTGCGGCTAAAGACATAAGAAAACACGGATGTTTGAATTGTCCTAATTACAATAACAGACATCTAGCTCTATAAAATATTGATGACAATTAGACAACATTAAATCGGAAGAACAGAAAAGACCAGCACTTTAAATGCCTACACGCCCCTTATGAGGAGCTGAAAGTAAATCTGTTAGTCGATGGTCCACAGTAAACGTACCTTGTAATTCTTCAACTTGGTCATCAGTAGGAAGTCCAATTTACGAGTGACACTCAGCACGCATGTAGGTCAGCTTGCAAGTTTAGATAGATTCACTTTTCGGCGTAAACTATGAGTCAGTTTTATAAGTACTAGTTTACTGTTCATTGGAACATTAACTATCCGTTAATTCTCTGTTTTCCTTCTCACATCAACATTTCTGTGTCATGTGTACTTTCATGCTGGGGTAACACGCAGTATATTCATATGTCAGACTTTTCCCATTGGGGGACATCTATACAATGAATTGATAAACACCTGAGACACGTTTTACGGAACCTTTTTAAGTTACACCTTAGGAATTCAAGAAACAGTGTACTGAATCTAAGAAACAACTGTCAATATCAGTTACCTATCTCTCAGAGTAATCATCAACATCATTGTAATAATAGACTTCCCAGTCAAATTCCTTCGAAAAGATTCATTAGGCTGGAGTTTCACTCTTGTTAGAGCAACTGGTCAGTAGTTACTGTCCTTGCCACGGCCGAGAGTACTTGGATCTGCTCGGTCTGTCACATAACAGACCAGAGGTTTCATTTATAAGCAATGCATAAATGAACAATAGATTCAGACCAACTTCAAAAGCAAAAGTTCAAAGATGTAGCTCGCACGGTTTGTGACAACAAACTTTTTTCTTTACGTCCTGAGACTCTTCGGTTGTAACATCTTTGTTAAGCACCAATCCTTAAAATGTTCTCATAAACTATCCGGACATTTTTCCGCACAAACTGAATCTTACTACGTAATGCTGACGTGTTAATCACCATGTGTTACCCAGACTTTGGAACTGTAACAACCTCAGATCAAATCTCTCGAAAACCCTTTCCTCGTTCACTCTTTATTTTTGCAGTTTACTGACATATGTTGGGACAAACTTCCATCTAGAATAGATCAGTTGTTCGGACATACCTCGAGAATTCCAACTGTTAACTGTACGTACATATTCGAGGGAACAGTTATCGTGATGTCACAATCCAAGGTTACCAAACGAGAGGCGTTGTACCAGGGCTGGGTGATATTACCACTAGGATTCTTGAGTTCGGAGCCACACTGACCTAAACAACGAAGAAAATAACGGAATATATCAATCATTGTGTTGAACTGCTAGATCGAAGCCCAGCTACGTCAGGCCATGTTCATTTAAACTGTAAATAATGCAAATATCTGACGTGTTTGACACTATGAGGTGATGATATGGTTTGCCGTAATAAATCTACTTTTGTCTCTACATGTACAGAGCCAACTCGATACCAAAGATATCCAAACCGTTGTTCTCCTGCAAGAATCAAAGGGACCATTTAAATCAAGTAGTTGTGTTTATCAAAAACACAGAACCATAATGGTTATCCAAATACATTTAGAATTCCTGGAATGGTTTACATTGGAAGGCGATGCAAAAATATAGTTTATTGTTCTACACATTGTTTGGGAATACGGTGCAAAGCAAACTATACTTTATAAGATATCATGAAAAGTTACTTTAGACTGTGTTGTTACACAGTCGGTGTGAAGTACTACACAACAGTTCGTCTCAGACTGAAATCGGACTAAAACGTTAGAAGATATGCGTGATTTTCCACATTGTCGTACAAAATATGGATTGAACTCTTACAGAAAAACAAGGTGCAATTTGTTGTATGGTTGCCTCATTGAAATTATGATGCATACCGACTTTTCCTGCGTATGGTCAACTCGTGACCATCGATATCTGGTTTACAGCAAAACGGCAACTTGTCATCAATAGTGTCACTAGGCGTTCGTACCGCCCAGGTATCTGAACGGAATTTAGCACGACCTTGGCTGTTGTTTAACTATTCATTGAGGTATTGTGTGTCGAAGTTTCACTTCCATTCAACCAAACGAATGAATTTTATACATTTTGGCTAGATATGCACTAATTTTTCACATGACTGAACGAAAAGCAGCTTCCAGTGACACATGTTAAATCATATGAGAAGAAACCACCAGAAAGTACATGTTATAGTTCTTTTAATATTCCAGAAAAATTTTTGGACTAACCTAATTATTTTTAGATGAGACCCAACTATGAAAAATCAGGGCTTCGGCTGTATTCGAACCAGCGACAGAAACACCATGCCGTGGCAAGCGCTCTACCAGCTGAGCTACGAAGCCACGCCAGGAGCTCGGAAATTTCACATTTGTACTCGGTTACCAACTCGTCCCACTGTCTCATATGGAATCCATCAAATGATCCAGGGGATCGACTGCCCCGGCAGGATTTCTCGAACAGTTTACGCTGGAATCCGCCAACGTCACTGTTGAGCATAGAAATTGTATTAATAATGAGTTTCTGTCGCTGGTTCGAATCCAGCCGAAGCCCTGACTTTTCACAGTTGGGTCTCATCTAAAATCATTAATCTGCCAAACTACTCATTAGTAATGCAACCTAATTATGTTTATCTTTCGAATGGCGTAAATCGTCTTCAGTCCATGAAACCGATAAGGCTTCATCAAGTTTCATCAAATGTTTCCAGAGTTTTATGCTGTTATTGAAGGTGGTCACATACATGTATATATTTTTGACGAGACAAATGTGTTGAGCACCGCGTCTCTAACTTTGAATTGAGCACGACCGGGTTATTATTTCTAATATTTCAGTCACATCTGCTCGAACGCATTAATGAACAGTTTGATCGAGGTCTCCTACACATGGGTCTTACGATCTGCTATCACAGAACTCAATGCGTTTTTCTTCCGGTGACACTTCAGTCTGGATGTCACTCACGCGTGAATATGGCTGCAAGTTTAGATATGATAATTTGGTCATGACTGCCCTGAGGTAGGTAGAGTGGTCGTCAATAAGACTGTTTCATGAGTTAGTGAGAAAGTTCAAATTTTGATCAAGGCAAGGATATACACTATTGATGGGCTCTTGCAAGAACGAACCCCCGAAAATGTTTACATTTTGAACTTCATCGAGTGGAAAATTCATTTGATCATGAGACCCGCAACAACTCTAAATATGTGTCACAAATTCAGGTAAACTTGCCCTCAGAAGAGACATATTTTAAAAAACTGTCCACAGGAACGTACCATTTCCATATGTGCGCGGTGGATCCACTGAGAATATACAAGGATGCAATTAATTTTGATTCCTTTAGTCCGCAAGACAAGTAAATGTGTTAAACACGATAAATTAATGTATCTATTTCTCGTAACTTGCCGTTTTTAACGTTTGACTCAAAACATAGCGTTCGTTAGAACTAGTGGTGAACCGTACTCATACAACTTGTTGACCATAGCTGTATTGGAACTGCGCATTTAACTTTCATGTTGGTAGCTCAAATAAATATGTAAAACGACATTCTGAATGTTTGTAAACTACTATAAGGACAGTTTTTTATAAGAAAGGAAGGACAACTGATGAGTTTGTGCTTAACTAATGAAAAATGATGTGCCTAGAGCCGGCAAACAAGCCTCAATGTACAGATGACATAGACACTAAGTTGTGATAACTTTCAATAACAGGAAATGAGTTTCAAACTGCACAACTAAAAACAACCTAGCTATGAACAGGGACGTCACGCACGTGGTTTTATCCTTACTGGTACATTATGATTTATTTCTCAACTTTCCCAGTAGTTTGGTTTAATTCAGTATTGTTACGTGTACCAAAACAAATGCATTGCGTTGTTCGTGTGTTATTTTTCGAATCACTGGGTAAAACGCATCGAATCATCCATTCAATGCAAGTGGACATGTTCTGAAACCCCTAGTATCTGATTATCAGTACAAACATCCAGTATCCGTTGTGTGCTCGCAAATATCTGCACGTACAGCTGAACATTGTCAAAGTTCCATGCATGGTTTACTTTCTACAGGCATTTAGTCAAGTAGAATTCTACACAAGCAGTCAACAGTTATTGATTACCAACACATCGTGAGTTACATAAGCAGTGCTTTCTTTGATTTGGGAGTCAATCGAAAACGACGACTAACCAACCGATGTCCAGTTCGAAAAGTTATGGCAGCAGCCACGGATGAGTATTTGAATTATGATCATCAGCATCGTCAAGATTTTGGGTACTGGAACAAACGTTATGGCGCTGAACAGCCAACACGCATAGCATTTGTAAACGATAAATCAATCTACAAATTGATGTCTCCATAAGGACAAAATTCTTGGTTTGCCTTTCTCGCAGTTCAAGTTTAGGTTTTAGTTGGAAGTTAGTGTAACTAACATTTCGAGTCCTTGTATTGGTAACCGGTGGAAACTTTCAAACTAAGGTGGACTATGCTCGTCAGTGCTATAGATGTGAAAAACCTGTCGCTCAACGGAAACATAAACCTAATCCCCACTACCGTTCTAGTGTGTATTCCGACCGACACTTGCCTTTATGTGGTTGGGCCTTCGTGGTTATAACAATGTTAGCAAAGCTGAAGTGAATAGGCCTTGCTGAATGCCCACTTGTGAATTAGTGTCCAACGGGAACATCTGAATTATAAGATTATCGTAAACCCAACCAAACAACTTTCGGATATTGAATATTACATAAAGTCGACATCAAGTCAACCGTCTAGACGAGTGCGTACTGTTTGTTGCACAGGAGAAGCATATCGATTAATCTATTTCCGAATGACTGTCATGTTTGTTATACCCGTTTTCCCTTGAATCACCTGCAATACATTAACTCATTATCGCAGTAGATGACAAGGTGAAGTATACACTGTGAGTGGTTGTTTATTGTCGAGCAGGAATTTTACAACACATATGTCTGTAAGACTCCTTGGGGAATCTCCATATGTTCGTTTAGAGTAAGTATAATAAATGATGTTTACTCAGTCAACACTAGTGAGTAATACTTGAGGGGCACTGACTCGTTGAGGTCGATGGATGGCGCGATCACATCCCAACGTTAGGGTAGTCATTCATTTGGAAAACATCGCGAATCCTCTAAAGATCAAACTGCAGTCAACTAGATCACTTGAATGTCATACATTTCAAGTCTGTAACGTGCACGTGCTGAGATAGTCATCACCCGTCCCAAATCCCTGACGTAGAAGCGATACTTAGAGAGAGAAGGGTTACTTGTTTTCCCACTGAAATCTTATGATGTCATTTTATTGTTAAACGTAGATTTCCAAGTAATCACTAAAAGTATGGTTAGTGTATTGGTGTTGGTAACGTTCAGCACCTGTTTTGTATCACTTAAATTATGGTAACCAATACTCCCTTGAATAATGGTATATAAACCTCAACGATCCGGAACGGAGTTCAGCCAACTCTGTGTTTGTCCTGACCAAATACTCAACGACTTTTTCTGTGAGCATCCAGTTTATTTTTATTGGCTTGCTGTGGTACCATCGGATCCACTATATTCGACTCTTTCACGTCTTAACGTTATCTCTTCAGACCCGTTTTATCACTAAATGAGTAATTGCGTAAGGAAAACTTGATCACAGAATTATCTGCTTTCGAAATTTTGACCTCTGATGCGTGTTTTAGTGAAGCTGTGTATTGCGCGTGTGAGCAGTAGTAAAAGATTGGGTGGACTGAAGTCATGATATATGGACAATTTCATAAGTTACGTCAGGTCATCTACTTCTCATGTATTCATATAGGAGCAAAACACTTGTTTTGTCTCTTATATTGACAGAAGTGGTGCACTTAAGTGAGAACTGAATTGTGAATCACCCTCAACGTCCAGTTCAAAATACTTTCGTAATAACATTTAACCTCTATAAGTAGTTGCTTTCACAACACTATTCACCATGATTTCAACAGGTAAGAGAACAAAATAGTATACTGTTCGGTGCAAAAAGTAGCACCACATAAAGGAAGTCGTAAAAACTCACCAGACTTATAATTCACATCGAATATCTTGTAATCACGCACCACGAGAAACATTTCGTTTCTCGGTGAAATGTATCTTCTCAGTGACTTCATGTCGGTCACAGTCAGCAGTGTTTCACTGTTAGCTTTCAAGCCGTCATAAATTGTCATCTGGAAAGACTTGTCACCCTGTAAAATAGAAATGTTCAAAGCAGATGAAAAATGGAGTAGTTTGATAGCCCGTACATTCGTGGCAATCAGAAAATCACGTAAATTAATGTATACAAGTTCTCATCACGTTGAAAGTTACCGAACGCTTGCCACAAATGTTTGCCACATGGCAAATGTCACATATATTTAATCGTAATGTCCGCCCTTTTGGAAGCGCGGCTGTGAATTAATGGTTCACTTTGGTTAAAGCACGTCCACAATGTCTGTCTGAATACCCTACACTGTTGGACTCATTTTCCAACGAATAGAATTAAATAATGCAACTCGGTGCAGAAGTCCCCGTGACGGAGTTACCAAATTGAGCTGAAAGTAGAGTGACTGCGTCGCTTCTAGAAACGATCGGACAATGTGACCACAACTCAGATGTGGCTACTCGTTGAGGTTGGATAGTTCGATTGCTTTTACTTCACAGTGGTCAACACCAACTCACAATTATGGAGGTTGACTTCAAGATCACGACTCCTACAACGACAATCAACAAAAGGGGAATTTGAGTCTGCCGTTCTTGTTTGGAAAGGACTGACCAGAATGTCTATCCGAATGCAAAACCCGTAGGTATTCAAAACATATCCGTCTACATCTTCAAATACTGATTATCAATAAACCTTTCTTAATCAGATAAAAATTAAATCAGGTTATCGACCCGTTTGAAGGAATGAAAACGAAACAATCTAATTGCATGAGTGGCTTTGTCAACTCATTTAACAGCTCATTAGTTTGTTTCCAAATAGTTGTGATATAACGAGGAAAATGTGAATCGAAATGTTTAGAAAACTTGTGGTAGAGCGTTGAATTTTGTTTTCCGAGGTACGACTTGGGCTACCGGAACAACTTCATTAAAGACAGTCATACAGACACCGATTAGATGAATGTTTCACACAGCTGAATAAATTTAAATGCAACAGGTATAAAACGTCAGACCAGAATTTGCTTACGACTTTATAGCCAGCACATAAGTGTTTAATAAACTGTGTTGGCATTATGGTGGATTTGAATACCGTTAACCGTGGAATAAAGATGCAGAGAGAACAGTGGTAGTCTTCACTTATTTACGAAACGATAAAAGCCATAGGACAGCTGTGGAGAATTGCTTACTGTAACATTGTTTACATCCAACTGAATAATGTGTTACTTCTCTAATTGTAACCAACACAAAAGGCTTAAGTTTAGGCTACATTAGGTAAAAAGCGCACGTGATGTCTAACACTCTTAACGGCTGCGCTTTCTTTTCTCCTAGCACGAAATCGACCGACTGTATCTGTTTGGCATCCATTCACTATGATCCCACAAAAGAAGTTAGAAGAGATTTTAAAGGTCTGTGGTCCAGTCGTTAATAGTGAAGAGCTGGACGGTTGTTTCGACATTGCTGGGTCATACCACTATGAGGTGTGAATGAAGCCGAAATCCACGATCGCACAATCAGTTTTGGGTTTGTGGTGATTGCATGTAAGATGTAAATTCACCACGGATAAGCTTCCGGTTTTCAGAAAAGCGCACCGACTGGCTAAGTTATTACACTTGAATTCTCGCAACCCAAAGGATCACGATCTCCTGGTGCAGTGGATTACCCTTCTGACCACCACTCACTTGTTACGGTTTCCAGTGCCATGTGTGCATGATGTTAGTTTGACCAAGGTCAAAGTGACTGTTAATCATTTCGCTCATTACCGCTGGGATTAACAGCTTGCAATGCTCAAATACAATAAGCAGCAGCGATGGGATAACTGAATCCTATTTACGTGAGGAGCGAAAGACTCGACAAAATAATCAACGAGTAGATGGCTCCTAGGACAGTTATAATGATGCACGTCTATGTTCTTCAGAGTAGCTTTAGACACTGCATAGATACGTTTGTGGACTGCTCTTTGACTGTGATTCATTCAAGAGATGCGTAGAAGAATAATGAGTGCACATCCTGTCCAAAGTTTGTTCAATCAGCAAGACATGTCAGAAACTTCGTATGGCAAACGAACTGAAAAATCAAAGTAATCCTGGAAAACAGCCATTTTGTTTGATGTCACATCAGAAGCTTGGCGGAAAAGGTGCGCAAACTGCCGACAGTTTAATAGGTTGATGCAGAGGCAAATAAAATGCTTTTGAGTCGGAGTTTAAAATCATAGATACAACAACGAACCATTCGCATCAGGTGCACTAAATGCGCGATAGTTATCTACAAATCTTGTGCAGAAACCATTGTTATAGCTTATAAAATACACAAACTAAAATACGCTGAGGTGGATCGAGTGGAACGGGTCTAACAAGAGTTTGGTTAGCAGTTTGAAATTTATCCTTTTGACATGAATCAGCTAGCTATCTTATAAAAAAGTTCTTAAAACGCCCTTAAGATTACAAAAGAACAAGGTTGCCTATTTTGGTACAGACAGGAAGCACACACTCCTCTACTTACTAGTCTATTTTCTTCAAGGAAACGACGTTAAGAGTTGATGCGAATGACATACCCCAAAAACGAAACATTCACCCAAAAGTAAAAGATAGGCTTAATTTGGTCCATGCATCTTGAAAAATGTTAACTTTGAAAACACTTTACGCACCGCAGCAGGACGTAAGCTTTGTGTTTGTTTGAAAAATATAAATATATTTATGAAGAGGTTCAGAAAGGAAACCTTACGAGTCTGAACTTCAAAGTCAACAAGTTTGTCAAAGCTTGGTTGATTAACCCGACCAGATGTTTTAATTCCCACCTAACTTTTACTATAACTTTGTTTTTCGAGAAGCTTGCTTACACATAAAGTTGATAGAGTCTACAGACTGTTGATCTGAGCAAACGATTTATTCTCGTAAACAGTTCATAAGTACGGTTGTCTTTATGTCATACGTTACTTACTCAACAACCGTTATGCCAAATCAAACGAACCAACTACATAGATGACAATGTCGCACCACTGTTGTGCAGATACTCTCGTCATCCTCTAATATATGAGTTGGTTTGCTGATGTTAGCCAAGTTTAATTTTGTTGGTTTTATCCTGTCTAATGCAAACTGACTACTCATTACTTTTTAAAACTGCATTGTTAATAATGACAGCTTATCTCGTGTCATTACCATCAACTATATTACAGAAGGTTGTTTGTCTCCAGCGTATAGTTAAAAACTTGCTTACTTTGAACCTGTTTATCGACAGTTCAATGACACGATTTTTCTCCACTTGAATAGCGTAAGTGAATGGATTTTCTGCCACTTGAGGTTTGCCATTTATGGAGACATTTCTCAGTTGTTCTTTCTGTGCGCTTTTCTGTCTGATCACTAAAACAGAATATTCACAGAAACAGGCGAAATACAAAATGACACCATCAGTCAGTCTGTATTTGTGAACACTATATGGGGGGATTATAGTTTTACAATCTGGGAGCCACACCAATTTTTTTTCCGCCTTTCTTCAAAACCTCGGCTGTTCAGCCTTGAAAGTGTGAACTCGCGGAGGGGTGCTATCCAAGTTCTACTGATTACGACTTTGGTGATGTCCAATTA
Source organism: Paragonimus heterotremus (assembly GCA_013368495.1). Taxonomy (NCBI): domain Eukaryota; kingdom Metazoa; phylum Platyhelminthes; class Trematoda; order Plagiorchiida; family Troglotrematidae; genus Paragonimus; species Paragonimus heterotremus. Next base: position 192,158 of record LUCH01000516.1, read on the forward strand.
ACCTGTTGTGTTTGCGGTCGATATCAGCGAACTATTCCGCCAGACAATTTCATTCGCTCGTCCCCCCCACTCACAGTCATCCCAAAAATGTGCAAACAAAACTTTTTGTTGGAAAGCAGTAGTAAAGCATTTCCTATTGATGTCTTAAGCGCTTTGTTGAAATATATGAACAGCCAACTGCCGAAAGCAAACATGTGGGTTTGTTGCTGACATCCAACAACAAAATTAATACATAGTTAATACTTTCAATGATGGGTCACTAGAATAATGCTGGGATTCAACAGTATGCTGTACTCAGGGAAAACAGTGATATAAGTATTAGTGTATTACAGTCACCTTTGAGGAAACCACATCATCACTCACAAAGTTTTTCCATATCAGGGTTATCCGACAATAAATTGCTGCCCACTGTGTAGTGATAATCTCTTATGAGACCAACCTCTGTACAAGAAGTATGAAATGTGTGAACCATTCAGTGGGCAGGGCATATATGTTTTCTGCTATACACATGGCCAGACGCGTTTACCACATGTTAGATGATGTCTGAATCAGTTCACAGATTTAGTACTCTATGTGATGGACCTATCTACCACCTATAATTGAACATACAAATTTTGTGACCAACATACCTGTCAGACTGTTGCTCACATGTTTTTGAAGCAGGAGTTTATTTCGTAATACTTATCGCTTTATTCTGTCCGCTTGGTGCTCAATTTTCTCCGCTTGCAAACATATTTTTGTTTACTGTTGTTTGAAGTAGCAAAGGGTACTAATAAATCTACATAACAATCCGATATAACCAAAATTTGCCACATACAAGCACACTCATTTCTGTCTCAAACGTTCAAATCACTGTGACTATAAATCCCATCAGTATAGTTGGACAGTTTAAACTTAGTGAGAAAAGAAGCCGCTTTATGTTAGATTTTCAGATATTTTCGTGTGTTTGCATTCTCAGATTAGTCAGAAGAACGCAATGTAGCTCGCAAACTCGTTTTCACTGGTTTATCACTTATGACATGATTGTTCACTATTCAGGGTCTGTCACGAATAAATTACGCCTCTCTTTCATCAATAAATTATACTGCTCAATTCCCTCATTAAAACCTTTCACAGCATTGCCAAAAAAGTTGCTGGTTTAGAAAATATACTTTGTCTTCTGGAGTATATGCCGCTTTTCAAGTAGATAGTATGTCTTAAGCATACCTGCAGTTGAGTGTGGTTATGTAGTTAGCGCGAACAAACGATCCGGATAAACCTGACTGTGTTAACTGGTTTGTTCTGCATACCCAAGATCGGTGGCTGACAATTCACTATTGTGTCTTCAGGACTGTAATATGAAATGTATCTCGCATGTCAAAATCAATGGTAATCAGTGCCATACAGATAACTGAGAATAGACGGTAAAGAGATTGCTGAAAGGTCTACACTACGCCAGGAGCTCGGAAATTTCAGATTTGCACTAGCTTACCCACATGTCTCACTGTCTCATATAGAATCCAATAAGTGATTCAGAGTGACTACTACTCTAGCAGGATTTCTCGAGCAGTTCATGTTGAAATCCACCAACGCCACTGTTGAGCGTATAAAACGTACTGCGGATGAGGCGTTTGACAGATGGATAAGGCCCAATTACGAGAGGTCATAACTTCGGCTTGATTCGAATCAACGTCAGAAACAGCATGCTTAAAAGTGGCTAGCGCTGTGCAAGCTGAGCTAAGAAGCCACGTCGAGAGCTTAGAGATTTCACCAAATCCAAGTGTGAAATCTCCGAGCTAATGGCACGGTTTCGTTGCTTAGCTAGTAGACAGCTTGCCACTTTTAGGCTTGTTGTTTCTGTCGTTGGTTCGAATGCCGCCGAAATCCTGACTTTTCACAATTGAGTCTCATCTAAGAATGTAGTTTATCAACAGCTAATGAATATACCTCCACCAAATGAAAAGAACGTACCGTTGATAGAGGTGGATAGAACACTGCATTAATTGGGTTGAACGTTAGAACTGTGTTATCGCTGGCGGTAGAAAAACTTTAATTTAGAACACTTCAGTGGCCGGCGTTTTTGATAGCACCATATGAAGAAGAAGCAGAATTATTTAATTACCCAAACATATGGCCGTAGTTCCTCAATGATTTGAAGAATATTTTTCACAGAAGTTAATGATGTTGGATGGAACGCAGACGCTGACCTCTTACAACGGCACACTTGCGATTCCAAGACATAGTGAAAGCTGTACCTTGAGGCCCTCATACGTGTATCACTTCTCCCCAGTTTCCGGGTAACATATTAGGCTACCATGTGTTTGGATTTGTTAACCTAATGGCACAGCCTGTACACACGAGGCACCACTTCCAAAAAATATATCAAAGCGCTCAATGTTTTCTCCTAATGGTTGCGGGAAGGTAAAATGCTGCAAAAATAATGGAATATTGAGTGAAAACTTCAAAACAAATCCAAGTGCGAGAAAGCTTCTTAAAGGAGGAAGACATATTTTATTGACTACCGTGAAACCTAGTTCGGGCTGTTGTCTTCTAAAATGGCTTACTATTGTTCTACACCAGCTTCGATACACTCTGTTGGTTCATTTTTCCCCTATTTATAAAAGCGCTCGTAACAGCTGCCTAATTTCGTGGTTCTACAATCATTTTGGTTTTTCGTGTAAAGATTTGCCAACGTGGAACTTGAAATGAGTAGTCTGATTGCTCTGTGCAATGTATAAAATTCCTAACGAAGTTGTTCACGGTCTTCTTCATGTGACTATATACATACATATGTATGTTTGTATAGAGCTGTGCGGCAATATTGTAGTTAACGACTTAACGAGAACTTACCAGTTGTGACTGCGGAGCAACCTAAAAGCATAAGTATCACGCATATCAGCTGAAGCATTTGGTGCATTCTGCGGCGTATAAGGATCTAAAGCTTTATACTCTTACTCACTTATATACACATGTCTTACCTAATTCCGCAAGTAATTGCCGAACAGCGTTCTACAAAATTTCTGACCAATCATTATCTCGGCTGCGTGGACCCACGAGATGTTGGTTTTGTCAGGTTTTGTTAATGTGAATTAAGGTGGTTGTTAAAAAATGAAAATGTACTCAGAAGTGGAGTGCAGAAAAGTATGTTTGGTAAGCAAACAAAGCGCGTACAACCGATTGATTGTTACTTAAAATGTTATTAGTTAAACCTAGCCGAGTTCGGCTAGAAAAGTAATCGGATTTCGTGCACAAGTTTGTACAGATTGTCATTTCTAATCCGAATACAACCCAATGTTGGAGTGGATGTACCGCGCGTGATAAACATCGAGCAGAAAAATAAACTTCGTTGTTCTCAAGAACTGGTTAGAGTAGAACGAAGCAAAGAAACAACACTAATTTCCTCATTTGTAAACATTGTCCATATGCCTGTGGAGTAGAAGCCTGGAATGTAAAATGTCGTCGACAGCCGGTTGAATTGAAAATCTTCAGTTGGTATACACTAACTAAGGACAAGACCGTCGACGGACTATTTTGTCCTTTATGGAAAACGGGGAGACGTTCATATATTGACAGTCGTTGGGAAGTGCGCATAGTTATATTCATGAACCTTATGAAAGCAATTGTGTGGTATTTACTTAGTAGAAGCTAGATGAGAAAGTCAATGTTCTATAGAAAGAATTTTCCTAAAACTGTTTGTTTCAAGGATAATATTTGTCATATAATCTAACAAGTCGATATATGTTAACAAAACCGAGTACGTTCAATTTGTAGTATCTATTGGTCAGCTATTTATCTATCACACTGCCAATGAGATGAGTAACAATAAAAATTCCAACCACTCTCCAAACGGAATCCAATTTTGAAATTCACCTAAGGTAGTGAAAAGTCTGAAAAGCCGACCGGTGAAGAACCACTTACATTTTTACTACCTGTCGCATTTATCAGGTTGATAGATAAACTAACAAATTTAACTGGGATAGTTGGAGTTAAGGAATTCGACCTCAAAATGAGCAAAGACGTCAGATGACAGAAAACTTTCATTATCATAGGATCATCATCTAAACACTTCTCCAGTTCGGATGGGTCACATTTTATCCCACTGACGGACAGCGTTGTTTTCAGTCATATCAAGACCTGTGAAGAAACAGATTGTTAGTACTGTGAGATTGATTTAGTTGTTTGAGGGCAGTGTGATCGTGTTTGCGAGGTCGGAATAATGAAGCGGTGCTGACGTACGTCATCCCTGTGTGACTAAGCCTGCTGGACACCAACTTTGCCGCTAAACACTACACAAGTCCCTGAGGGCATTGCAAATAATGGTATTACCTTCGGCCAATTTCCGCTACTACTACTGTTGCTGAGAATATAACGGTAGTTCTACCAATTAATGTGTACAATAAACCAATTTCGCCGGTACTAAACTGTTTCAGGGTGTGTTCGTCACTTCTGCAGAGTTGAGATTTGGTTGTATGACTTAACCATTTTGAGATCTCAAGGATGGATTACTTCACTCGGAATTCTCAACCGGACTCTTCACCCGTTGAGATATTGCAATGATACTGTAATGGAAATTTTGATGGATATTTCAGTGGCATTTCAGTCGCAACAATTTAAAACAGGATTGTTAATATACACCAACCATTCAAACCAATCGTAGCATCATTTTGGTGGTTTGTCAAAGATCTCTGTTATTTCAATATTAAGTATTATTCGCATTGGTTTGAAGACAATACATTTCCAGTAGTTTCGTTAATTCAATAGGTGTCAGAAACGATATGACACGATAAACATTGCGGTCAGAGTAAACGGTCTTGACTACTGATACCACCTTTTTAGCAAATAAGGTTTTTGATGCATTCATTAAGCCATAGTTTATGATTGAAACCAGTAGGAAGTGACTTTACAATATACGAGCTTAATAATCGATCAGCAACGGCTACCGTCTACATCACAAGGATCGTCACATTGGTTATTCGAAAAATCCTTGAAGGGTTAAGAAAAGGTACAAAATTCAAACATTTACTGTGAAAGAGTGTTGGTAACGTTGCACAATTGCAATAGCGCTTTAAAATCTTTCACCAAACTGGTCTGAAACTACTAGCACCACACAATTCACGTATGTGAAACAAACCCCTCAGCTGTTCCATATATGATACCTCAGCATATAAGCTGTGCACTCAAACTAGTGTGCACATGTTCTGGTGTATCAGAAAGTATCATCCATCTTACTGGAAAGAGTAACAAACGTTTGACACATTTAAACTAGCTGCATCTATAAAAGATATTTTCTCGAATATTTTCGACACCGATAAAAGCCGTGAGAAATGCTTACTGCTCGCAGTAAGCATAGTTACTGGAAGGCTAATCACGTCCTCCCATGAGAAATTAGATGCATACGGTGACTTTAGTGGACTTAGTTAACGCTGTAAAGACCCTTGTAGTGATAGATTCTAACGGATCGTTTATTAATGTCAATTACTCCATTATCATCGCAGCTTACTGGATCCTTCTTTTTATCTCCCGGTTCATCTTGGACCGACTGATGTCGTAGAGCATTCGGGAACATAGATATTCGCCAAAGTTTTTAAGAGTAGTTGAGATCGACGGCTGACTTAAGACCGAGTATGTCTTCTAAACTTGGACGAATATTGATGATACTCTTATACACCTAACTGATACACATACACCATTGCAAAAAAAAACCGGCCTAAGAAGAGTCCTTCGTGATGAGGGAACAAGTAGGAATAGACGTGAAGGCGATCAAGGAAGGCATAGGTTTTGTGTAGGCCAGGCATGTAACGTTTTGTTATTAGGGGGAGTTGAAGAGAATTATTTTGAAAATTTGAAAGGTTACGATAATTTTAGTGGAGAATTAGAGTGAAGTTCCCAGGCTTTTTCTAGGTATGTTCATGCTGTTCGGTCCAATGAAAGGGAAGTAAGCAGCATTACGGACACCTCGGGCTATGATGTTGAGCATCGGATGCTTGAAGAAGCAGCGCATAGTTCGCACTTCGGGAGATTTTGCTTTAAGGTATAGAATAACGCCTTCAAGGTAGCCTGCGATCGAAGGAGTTGAGAGGGATGCAAAATATGTCTAAGGTATATTCAAAAGACTAAAATTCAACAAAGCAGCATCCATGTAAGAATACAGCAAATCCCAAGTGGTTTGTTGAGGGAACTACTCGCCGAGCTTTTTAATCTAACCCACCAAAAGGTCACAGTCTCAGACGGTTGGATTTTTTTGAATTTTCCAAACCTCTCGACAGAGTAAATCACAAGATTCGGTATAATAAACTTCCTCACCACAGAGTCCATAGTACTTCAATTCTACGGCTGACTGAGTATTTTAAAAACTTGTATTTTGTTTACAAAAAGGTTACTGGCCTACACTGTGCAGTTAACGGTGTAGCACAGAGTTCACTTGTCGGCCGGCTGTTGATTTCTATTATTTTTGTTAAAGTACCATAGCTGGTAAGTTCTTTGACACTGTTACACACTGATGGTACAGAAATATAGCGAATGATTTGTACTTGTACTGGAATACAGAAGCTTAAATATGCGGGTGACAGTTTGTATTGCTGAACCTCCACGCAATGGCTTCCGCTTAATCTCTCCAAAGTTAAGGCAGCATAGATCGGTCACTCTTATAGTGCTGGACACTTTTTGGGAGATAAAAGCTAACTACCTTCACTCGCAAGTTAGATGCAGAAAGGTTTGCTTTAGAAGATCTCAATGTGCTTTCCAGCTGAATCCTGGTGTTAATGAAAGCTAACGTGACCCTTGGGATGATAGCCAGGTTGTTGTACATCTTTCAATTAAACAGCTTTTTCCTGAAGTTCAACCCACTGGTACGCTCTTATCTTGAGTTAAATAGTCATGCTTGTCGAACATTCTCTGTGAAAGACAATCATCTGATTGAGAGGGTATAGTGTTGAGCGACAAATTATGTTTTCTCATTTTGTCTAGTTTCTCACAAAGATTTTTTAAATGATTCAGTTATCGAGGCAATATTTGTTTCTCAGAGGCAAACTTATTTTGACCTATAGAATGTCACATTAGTCCTCTCAACCTGTTAGACATATTTTTACGTTTAGTAAGAATCGTGGGCTTCAAGGTTATTTAGTGAAGCTGTGACACTAAATGATTCGGCTGAAATGTAAACAGTTTTCTTGTCTGACAAGGTAGTCTTCAGTCTTTTACGATGGTGGTTTGGACGAAGACGTAGTGCATATATTCGTATTATAGGTTACAGTAAGCGAAAAGCTCGGCCATCGGAAAAACCTCTGAACCAATACTCCCTCGTTTCTTATCACTTCTGATAGACAACATTTGTATTATGGTTTCCAGTTTCCTTGATGTATACTTTTTCATCAAAGCCCAACACGTTCGCCTACATAAGCACTCTAAACTTATCTTAACCTCTAAAATTTCAAAGATTCAAATTGATAAGTTTAACCGTACGATTTTCGTCAGCCAGGAACGCCGGTGGCACATGAATTACCTATTAGGAAAGACAACATAGGTGGTACACGTTTCAACACGACCTTATGGAAAAACATAATTTCACATAACACTGATCCATGGTTATCAATAACAAGTTCATGTACGGAAGATACCTTTTCTTGCCAGAGTGCACTCTAATATTCATTTTTTTATTCCTGGTTACTTCACTACCTAAATACATACCTCTGTCTGACTACTGGTCACCAGTACAGCGTGATCGTTCGTCCTCACTACCATAATAATACGGTATAGCTTGGACGCAATTGCATGATCAGTTCAATCGCTGGGAAAGACCGTTCACCTCTGTAAAGCTCACACTGTGTTCAAGTTCACACCATTTCTTTCTTGTTGCGTTCAATGGTTTTGGAAGTATGTATGAGTTGTTAATTCATTTTTGCGACATGAGTTTCTGGTACTTAATATATGGCATCTGTACGTTTGAAGCAAGCGCCTAGTATAAGCACATATTACACTCCACCGTGTACACTACACACTTGACCTTACCTGCAAATTCGTGTGAGTAACAAGGTTACAGTGCACAGTGCGACTAGTTACACCTTTTATACAATAAATGTCACAGCAGATTCAACACGTGTGTTGCGGACTCCGATAAATGTTAGGTGTCACCCAGGTTGCGTCATGCCCACTTAGTATAAACGCTGATTAACGTACGCCTGTCAAATACTGTCGGCATGTTCCCCTGAGTTATGATTAGACCGGTCTTCTGTTCACCAAACATAATCTTTGCGAGAGGAAATCAATCCTATTCTGAAACCCCGCTTGCAGAATCTAATAGGTGCAAAGAAATATATTTGCTGTAACCTCTTAAACCCCTGATAACCCTCGGAAATTCCCACTGAGTCGTAGAAAACAACAGTGACAAACAATTGTTTTCCATAATTTTTCATCAGATCAACACAGTTGTAGATGTTCAACAAAATTAAAACAACAGTAAAAAAACTTTCGTTGGTCCGTACAGTGTAGTGCAACATTTTAAACGAGCGGGCTAAACCACTCAACCGATGAGACACTGATGACTGCGATGAGTGATGTAGAGATTCACTCAGAGTTATATTCAAAAAGATCAAAGAACACCATGCCGCCTGGCTCGGGATCGCTTTGACGAAAACCATCAACAGCGCACTAGGTGTACACCTCGCCGAGACAGTCAGCAAAATTCCGGCTAACTACTTCAGGCTGGCCAGAAAACGAATAGCAAGCACCCCGGTATCGATTACGACGTGATTATGCAATCAGGTTCTTTCTTGTCAGAAGGAGTTCCTACAAACTATGCAATTGTTGTGGTCAGAGTTCACATCATCAATTTTAGCTTCCGGTATTTTGTTAGTAGATGGATGATCAGGAGCTGCTTGGCGTAAACTAAATAGCACTCGTACATTATCGAAGAATGAGCATTCAGATAGATTTTTTGGCTTGAGCACCGGCAAGATGTAAAGTTAACAGACAGTTTAAATTTGAGAGTTCTTTCGATTTCATAATCCCAACACGCCTACCCCAAGTGTTTAAGGACCCGAATTACAACTCAAGTCGACGCAAGCACACTTACTGATGGTGAGGTAAAACAAGCGTAAAATTGGATCATGATTAATCTTCTTTTAAGATTTCTGGACTGAGGCTTCTATTTTAATTTGCAAGCTGTACGAGATCGATCTTTTTTTCCTAGTTTAAGCCTGAATACTACTTACGTCTTAGTATTCTGTTTCAGTAGGTTTATTATGGAGCACTGGTTTGTCGCCCTATGAGTCTCTTTGTCTCTCTTTGTCTAACAGGAAACTCCGGCGGAAAAAGATTGAATACTGGTTTTTCTATACACACGTGCTCAGTGTACCTTATCATATGCTTTCAACTAAGCCTAGCACAGTCCATTATGGATAGCACGGTAAGTCAAAGGCTGGTCGAGCAGTGAACCCATAAAAAGAGATGACGATGTTCAATGTTCACATGTCACATCTCTAACCGCACAATTTCCCCATTTCGGGCGATAAGAATACTCTGGCTGGTTGCTGTGATAAATCGGTGAAAACGTTTGAGCAGCAGCACGATATTCTGAGTAAACGGACGAATAAGTTGAAGTTTCACGGAGCTGTTGACTTGCATTAGGACTACATTTTCTTACGATTGAGGCAAAGACAAAGGTATATATAGCTCTTTGTTCAGCAAGTGAGACCTGGTTAAGTTGCTGAGCTTAACACAAAAATAACATACGGCGTACGTCGCACCCTAAATCAGTAAGCCGTTTGTAATATATATTATACATATATATATATATATATATATATATTGGGGATGGTTATCCAATCGTATCCGATTACTTTGCTGTAGTTACATTGGTGAAACGGTAACAGTGTTAACAGTAAAACATCAGTTTAAATGAAAATTCATAAATGGTGTTCGCATCATCACGAAACTGCTGTACCATATAGTAGATTGAAGTACTCAGAAATCTACATTTCAGCCCATAGTTGTGTCATGGAGAGGGTTATCGTTTTCGGAACTGAGTGCGCCAGCAACTTAACTTATATACATATATGTGAGTAAGCTAGCTCGTAAAAGAACAGGGTTACAAGCAAGTGACCGTCTGTGGAAGGATTTTGTTAAAATTTTACAAATCCACTTGGAAATAAAATGAACGACTTCCTCATGAAAATCATTCTGATTGTATGTTTGTCATAAACCCTGAAATACCAAGAAGCAAAAAATCCTACAAATGACTTCTTAGGAAACTATTACTGCGAGCTAATTACTGCTTTAAGTACCTGGCAAGTAGTATAGGGAAAGTGTATGGAAACTTAAAAAGTAGAGGGTTTGTGTGCATGGAAAGCTTTATGATGTGGAAATGACAAAATTCTGGAAACGCCGAATATACGAATCCAATCTTTTTGGTTATTATGAAACTACATTCATTCTACTTAGGCAAGTCGTAATGTTGTTGCCCAGGGTGATAACCGAATACCCCCCATAAGGAATTAGAAACTAAGTTTTTCTCGTTTGTGTCAATAGAATAATCAGACATTCGAAAGTTCATTACGAGTTTCATACAACGGAACACTCCTCGAGATTCCCAGTAGCAGACATCAGTAGTTTTAGACTAGGATTTCTTTTGAAAATACACTTCGTTTTCAAATTCCCTCTCATCTTACCATTTTAGTGCTTCGAGACGTGGATAATCCTCAAAATCATTCAATTATTTGTCACTATGTAGTCCACCTTTGTAGACATGAACTTAAATTAAACTGAATGAGTAGAATACTAGGGTGTAGATTATGTCGTAATCAATTTCTACGGTGGTTAACACTGGTTGACCACTGTTAACATTGGTTGCAAAACGTACTCAGTACATTATGTACAGCTGTCCAAACATTGTTAACGAGAATGTACACTGTCACATGCAATTATGTGACTACTTGCTCATTCGCTCTCATCTCTGAGAGACTATTTCTTCAAAATACCTCGAAAGACAACTCTTCATGTTAATCAAAAAGTTTTCTGTAGTTATACCACTGACCTGATCAACATGAAGTGAACCTACATGAAGAAAAGACTATCAAAATTTGACAGAACTGTCATCCATTCGGTTTCGACCCAATGTTAGTGTTAGGTACAATGACACATCTTTAAATTATCCAACAAATTGAACACAATCCAAACTGTGTGTCTGTTCCACATTGGAGCCCTAAAATGAAGGAAGTGTTAACAATGATTGCCAGACTACAAGGTCCAATGAACGAGTTAAACAGTTTTACGAAAATTTCAATTTTCTATTTGAACATCACACAAAAAAATTGAACTCAGTGTTGTTTGTTGCACTATCTTAATACTAGTTGCTGAGTCATCCACAAGTACAGCGTGACTAAGCAGGTTAGTTGATTACATTTCACAATACTGTACAGAGGCTAACGCTTTATAGCATGTGTAAACTGAGTGAGACGTCACTCTCCGTTGCCTATCCCTTTGGATGTGATTCAAACTTTTGTGTCTAGTCCGGGCTGTATTGTATGTTCACGCGATAAAATTCGTCAGCTCATCATAGACGGCGATACATCAGTGGTTCACCCTGATGTTTAACTGCCACACAACCACGAAGGCAAAAAAGAAAGAATGAAAAACCTATATCAGAAGAGATTAAGAAAAGAAGGGGAGGGGAATGGTATAGTGGAACTCGTAATCGTGATAGCTTGAGTACCCACTAACAAATAACGATATTTAAACACTATCTCAACGACAGCCAATGAGTAGGTTAAATCAAGTAGTTTGGATCTTTGTTGGTGGGATCGGTGTACAAGCTTAATGCAGTGGCGCTCGCCCGGTCCGTGTTCTGTCCTGTTAAGTTGTGTTATTTCTTGTTCCGATCCGGGTGCACCATTTGGAGCGTCCCAACTAGCTGAGTGTGTCGGTGCTCACCGCGTGCGCGTGTGTGCGATGTGTGCGATGTGTGGACCTGCATGAACATGTTGGGACAGTGAGCATCACTTAGTCTTAGGCTTGCCACGTGATGCGCCGCGTGAGAGGGCGAGATGACGGCTACATAGCCTCTCACCAGCTGTGAGGTTATGGTGAACCAACGACCGCAAGCCGATCTGGAAGACGCACTGGTCGACCGGATTCAGTTTTGCAGGCACTTGTTTCAGGTGGCGTGTACGATTCAGTTGGAGTAGATTCCTCTATAAGACGCACTAGAATGAGACGATCGATCGATATATTGTTGCGAGATGCACCAACATCCATCGTGTAATGTTTGTCTGAACGATTCAGAACACGATACGGACCTTTGTACGCTGGTTGTAGGGATTCGCGGAGCTTATCACAGCGGACAAATACGTGCGAACAGTCAGTCAATTTGTTAGGATAATTGCTGGGTTTGCTTTGAAAACGTGATGGTTGACAAGCTACCTTGGACATGAAATACTGCAAGTGACTTACGTAGTTTGTCGGATCAGGAGAGGTTGCATTGTTCGAATAGGTTAATAGCTGACCAGGTAAACGCAAGCTGGTACCATAGATATGTTGTGCTGGGGAGCATTGACTGTCAGCACGAACAGAGTTGCGTAGTCCAAGAAGCACAAGCGGTAGTTGATAAAACCAAGCGGTTGAATCTAGTTTGGTTGTCAGAGCAGCCTTTAGTGTCCGGTGAAATCTTTCGACTATTCTGTTGGATTGCGGATGGTACGCTGTGGTACAAATCCGTTGAATTTGTTGATAAAGCAAAACCTTCATTCGATCTTCTTCCTCAAAACATTTGTTTGGACTGACACATGAACGAACTCTTCGTGTTCTGTTGAATTTTCTATCTTCTGATCCAGTATTACATGCGTTCTCTTCGAAATTACCATCAATATTGATTACTGATTCGTCACCAATGGGTATTGGAGGTGTGCCAGAACAAGAGGGTCATTCTGGTATTTGCATTTCCAGACACCCCAGTTCAGCAGAACATGGATTTGCGTAAACAGAGAAAGAAGTTAATAACGACAGAAGAGATACATCGCGAGATGTTAACATTTTGTTTGCTCTCCTCAGTCACGAAAGTAAAACACTAAAATATATAAGACATGTGGATAGCAATGACAATATAAACAGGCAAAGATTGGGTTTGTAAGAAACCAGAAATGTCATCAGTTTTAAGACAGACAAACTGTGTGAGTCAACAGTTTATGCACACACGGAACCGGACGGTAAGTACTGACGAACATCGTTGCGTAACAATGCTTGAACGAGTTGGCGGGGACAACAACGTGACCTGTTCCCATGATGTGCATTGCAGTGGATGAGGTCGGACTTTGTCTAAGTCGCCCTGTTGCTATTGAATGTTACTTCATTACGCCCACCAACCACTTAGGCTTATGTTCAGCCATTCTTTGTCGTAGGCACCGATCTGTTCTGTTAATATATATATATATATGTGCCACCGCAGCTGCAATGAACTGATAGATTACGTATGAGACAGAACATTTCGGTAGGTCACGATTATGAATAAGCTGAGTGACATTCGTAATTGGAAGTAGCAACCGCAATTCAGTCGTAGGGAATGTACACGGAACCATATTCACGACAGTCTTGATCAGTCCTTTCTGCTGTGAATATCAATGACATTTTGAGAATATCTGTTTGCTAGTACCACCTTCTGTAATCTCTTCTCCTCTCCTTGCAAGCAGTCGTCGGTGAAGATCTCCCGGATACTATGAAACAGGATTCGCACTAGACCTCGTCCGTAAGTAATTAGAACAAAAGAAAACTGCGAATACTGGCCGCTGTAGAAGACCTTACGGTGCACTGGGAGCTGCAGTGAGCCATCCTGCCGTCTAGTGAATGAAATGTCTAGAAAGGATGAGCTATTGTTTGATTACCGTTCCAGAGAAACAGAAATATTAGGATGATCGGAATTATATGTGGAATTAAGAGTGAAACAATGTGAATACTAATGGTAAAATCGAAATATCTACCACATATCGCTTAGACGTTGGCAATATCTACAGCGTCAGATGATTTTAATTTGGTTACCCCTAAAAATATATCTACAAGCGTTGAACCCAATGTACTAAACATTATCATCATCATCATCATCATCATCATCATCAGCAGCAGCAGCAGCAGCAGCAGCAGCAGCAGCAGCAGCAAATTACATATAGATTACGTGACCCAACCAACGCAAGCTCTGTGCCGTGATTAAATGACGAATTAATCGCGGATCCCGAGCATTCCGAAATACACGCCGGCGTACGGCCGCATTGCTCACCCGATCAGTCCACTTAATATTTTCCAATTGGCGGAGACAACGATGGTCAAACACAACAAGCCTGTTAATATCTTCTTTTTGAACAAGCCACGCTTCTGAACCATAAAACAGAATGGAACATATACGGGTACTATATACCCTTTCTTTCAGCGATGCCACAGATTACGATCCATCCCTACATTATGAATCTGTTTGTGAGATAATTCTCCAAAATCAAAACGGATATTCTCTGTACACAAAAGTATACGTTCCTTGGGGTAATCGACTAGGAGACAAAAAGATATTGGAATTAGAGGCTTTATTGGGAGATAATCAAACTTCACAACCACTCGCTCGATACTTATCTCACTAGAGTTACTAGGCACGAAGCTCCTACATTCACTTATAATCCTAATAAATCCCTTGTTGAGTCTTCTGCAACCATGGTTCAACGATGGAGTGTCGCCTCGGCTGCGTATTCATAAAATACCCGCACTGTAGTGAAAAATTCATTCTCTATGCTGACTATTTATTTCGGTATGCTGACTACGGAGAGGGTGGTGACACAGTCGCTTCCAGTTTCTCGTGCTGATTTTGTTTCGTGACACTCGAAAATACTACCACACAATTCTTACTTCATTGCGTACTGATTGGAACTGCCATGGCCAACAAATATTTCTCGAGTTCTACAAACGTCCAGATGAACTGTCTGCTGCTGTCGAAGGACTATTTTGTCTTGATGACAGAGTTGTTATTTCTCTCAAATCACGATCCGCGGTACTAGATGACTTTTGCTCCAATCATTTGGGAATTGAAAAGATGAAATCTGTAGTGAGACCACCTTCGACGTCCTTAAAATCTTAAACTCCCTGCGACGTGAGAGTTACCTTGCCAGTACCACCGCGCCAGTTCACATTACCTCGTGAATGTAAAGTTACTACAA
>LUCH01000517.1:4654-104847 GCA_013368495.1 Paragonimus heterotremus
TGACGTTAATGAGATTTTGTCTAGGAATGATCCAGTACTGTTTTGGGAATTCTGAACGATTTATGCATTGTTCCAGAAACCCGATGGCTACGTTCGCTTCCGTCCGTTGCATACTGAACTTAATATAATTATTAAGCTCTTTCAGTACGGTGGGGTCTTTGGTTTGTTTCAGTACTGTGAATATACCCAGTTTAGTCATGAGAAGAAACGCGTAGCAAACAAGCTCGTTTTCGGTATTTACGTTTGTTTTGTTTTAATGATTTGTATGGAGTTGACGTGAGAGAACCGTCATCAGCTGGTGTACTTTAATTTGAATCTGACAATGGAAGTTGTTCTCCTGTTTCTGTTTGCAGTGAAATTCATTATTATCAACGTATTTTCCCTTCTTAATGACATCATTTTTCCTTGGTAGGACTCACAAACAGCTATATTTAGTGACGTTGGTTCGATCGAAGAGTGCATTGCGACCATTTTAAAACACACATATGATCCCAATGAACTTTCGGCAGACACGGAGCAGGCTATTGACCTGGCTGTAGAACAAGTCGCATCAAGAATCCAGCTGCCTGAAAGGAAACGATCCGACGTTCGGAGCGTAATGCGATTCGGGAAGAATGCATTTTTCGATGGACCGGGTAACGGCAGCGGGTCTGACTTTCATCGATCTTCCTTGTCTGGACATGAATCCCAGCTGAGTCTCCAGTCAGCTATTTCCAGTTCGACTTCTGTGTCATGGAATGCGATTGCTACTGCCGCGGCCGCTGTTTCTACCACGTTAATTGGCAATCGTTCTTCTTCACCAACCCATAGCAGTTATGTCGGTGGTGACCCCGTGAAGCCTTCCCCTCTGTCAGTAAGTCATTTTACCGATGATTTCTTTTTTTGGCCCGCCACGACCCACTTATGTTTTTAGTGTGCAATTTTTAGTGAAATTAAGTTAGGGTACACCCATCCTTATAGGTAATTTAAAGTATTTCTTCCAGTAGGGTTTTCTCAGTCAACCTTCTTCACAGATGACAAAAGATCGATACAATACATTACAGTGAGGCTAACTGAAAAACACAGTATCAGGACTGATTAGCAGGAAATTAATATTGTCATTTCTCTTTTGGTTTTTAACACTTTTTTGTGTGAGAGTAATGAAGATTCAGTGTTTCGTTCTCCGGAATAAACCAGAACAATTTCCATTCTGCAGTTAAAATACAAGACGCTGATATCACTATCGACAAATAAGGAACGTTCCATAATAGGGATGATTAAAAATTTCGTAGTGCACTTCAATACCCGACGACTGACTAGATCATCGTATGCGATGAGGTGGTAATTTGCCGACAACCTTTAACATCGTCAACGTACGATCAGGACTTGTGCAGTGAGGAGAAGCGATCTTGGTTGGCGGCATCCAAAACGGATTAGCCTGTCAGTGACCGAAGCCAAAAGACTCCTGCGCTTTAAACCATCACCTCAAGTGGTTTGCGCCGCACCACTTGCGGCTCCACTCACACACCACGTATCCGGTGTAAACCCGAAGGAATAAGACCAGTAGGTGTGAGAGTGAGGCCTTTGTGTCCAGCCGGCCAATGCTGGTTAGCCAATTGAATGGTTAGCACGAAAAGGAAACCTTCATCTCTTGAAAAATAAACAGCTAGAGAGACTACAATGACCAGATCTATACTAAGAAGAAGGATATGTAACATGCAATATAAGAAGCATTTCAGTACACGAGTGCACCTTAGTGCATCCCAAAGAGGACAAAGTTGAAAAACAAAATTCAAAGTTGAACTGTGAAAAGATCAGGCAAGCGATTCATCATTCAACACACCAACAAGGCTCAAGAAAAGAATGGATAGAAGATCGCAAACTGACAAGTTTATGAAAAGAGGAGCGGATTAGTTGCTAAACGACCATAATCTTAGTCGGTGCAATAATTAAAAGTAGAACAGAGATGCTGATATAACTTACCTGAGCCTGACGTACTCATCATCTCTTCGCCGACGGTGCACTATGAGTAAGCTGGTGACCAATTAATCCCAAACGGCCAGCGTATTCGCGATCACACACATTGCAACGCCATATTGTCATGTCACCGCGACCTATGGAACCACTGCTATTCAGTAGTTGAGCCAGAGCATATTTTTTTACATTGAAGTAGCCGCATAAAAACTACAAGAAGAAACATCAGAGTGCAGCATCGCATGAAGTGGTTCTTGGTACGTAGAGGAACGTAAAGGAGCTGAGCGTTGGCATATATGGTAACTGTGACAGTCTGGGCCCAGTACGATAAGCAGATGTGTTTTTGTTTGTTGTCATACTGAAACGCATAAACTATATGTTTCTTTCCTGAATAGATAACCCTTGCGCCATCCGCGTTTTTGGCACGCAACACCAGTAGAAGGTTTTACCCAGTAGTCGAAGTTTGGTGAGCTGAAAACATGCGACTGAATGCACGAATGGGAAAAGGAAACATTTGTCAAAAAACGGTGGGGACATTGAACTTCTTACATTGTACGAGTAACAGGTTGTAGCGTTCTTTAGCGACTCTTTGTTGAGTACAAAAATATCAGGACTATTTGACACTCTGTTTATATACCTTCGTGCAAAGATTGAACCAACCGCCTGATGGGTTTTTGGAAAATAACGTACGCTACGATGAGCATGTTCAGACGATAATTTGATGTAACAACTTGTCAGAAATAGTAAAACGTTTGATAGGAATGGAGTCAACTGGATCGATTATAAAGGTGCTTCTGGTTTTAGATATTGGAGAAGTCCGCAAGTAGATCGTTGAACACGGCATAATAGCTGTATAACTCGGCATAGGTGAACCCAACTGTGTGCGTTGGGGTTTCTGTGGACAGGAAATGGAGATATGGGCCTTCTAAATTGCGCTCAGTGATGTGGACTGACGAACTTGTTGAAGTCTGCTGATGAATCCTAAGGAACCTAGATGTAAAGACTATAGTACTTTAGTATGACGCGCGGTGAAAAATAATCAGAAAATCAAGAGAAGCGGTTGGATAACGAACTATATGTATTTCGAAATGCCACATGTATCCACATTATGGGAGGTCGATGTTAATTCACAGGTGCTATTGATTCCGACCACTCGAAATGTGTCTTCGGTAATGTTTTTTAGTAGTGGCGGTACTGCGTTGTGACTAAACGGTTTATTTCTGCTCTATCTCTAAGGGATCTTCTCTTATGTTTATAATGGTTGTCTCCTGGTTGCTTTAAAACGAACAATTAACATGTCATTTGTGGAAACCACTACATCACTCCAATCGCTTTCATCAAACTGAATCTGGTATGTGCTGAGTGTGCAGTGTCTCAGATGGTGTAAAACCCGAACGGGCTTTTGCGAACAGAGACGTGGTCGTTCTAGTCAGCTTTTCACTTTCTTTTCAGAACGTCAAATATGTCAACATTAGACAGTTCAAATAACGATGTGAACAAAATGAACTGCTGAGGTATAGACGTTAATGTTTGCGTTAGTCCTCAATGTATACAATGATGGAAAAAAATCACAGGTTACATGCTTAACCCAAATAAGTTTATTAAAGTAAAATTTCGAGTCAGTAAAATGTCAGATCCATGACCGTCAATCCCAGACATCATGAGAATCCTTGACTGACTATCATGCACCTCTGCCTACAGAGATGAGGCTTCCAGCGATGTATCACAACTGTTTCAGCACAAGACAGTTTTTATGTCCAAATATCTTCACAGTCGGTTTGCCTGCTAACATTATGCTACACCGGACGATGTTTATTGGCACACGCATCTGTTGAAAAACAGAAACTGCACTAGTTGAGCGATTTATGCAATGAACACGGAAGTGCCGTTTACTGGTGTTTCTTTTCCACGAATTCTGTTCGTACCTGTCAGTGTTCATCTGGATAAAACCGTGTAGCAATCTGCTGCACTGTTGACCCTAACTATTGCATGGTCCGTGAACAGTTCCGTCAGTTGGCGACAGTATACTGGTAGCTCAAAATCTTCTGTTGGCTGTTTTACAATACGTGCATCGCCTTGAGCTCATGCAGTTACTGTCACGAATTGTTATTTCCTTTTTGAAAAAGCTTTGTCATCTTTCTTTCCTCCATATTTCGTTTTTATTATTGTTCTTGCATTGTGCGGTTTCCATGTTGTTCCAAGTTAAGCAGCATGCAGCTTTTAGTCACATCTATGTGTATGTTGCAGAAGAGAAAGTCCTTTGTACATGTTAACTCTTTCTGAACCTAAAGGTCAGGATTACTTGACCTTAGTCAGTGATCGATATCCTAATTCTATATCGAGCTGTTGTGTAAAACGTTGCAAATGGTCAAGTGCCATAATCTCTATATCATCATCATCTGTCATCAAGTTGTATGTGTATGTTGTTGTATTTATTAAGTCACGAAGTTGGTTGGATTGATAAACAACTGTCAACTTAACATCTCTTGAGCTAGTGAGTCGAATGTTTGTCACTTAGAAATGCGTACATGTTGGAGTGCTCTGCTGTGTCGTGTGAGTATTCGCAACTTTTCACAGTTTGTTTGCGTTTTTCAAACTATATGTTTGCATTGTGCACTTCGGGATTAGGCTTACGGCTTTGAGCGGTCACCTGGATATTTAACTTCCATTCTGTTTCATCCGTCATAACTCTTATTTCCATCTGTATATATGGGACTATGCGCTCAACCAGTAGACGATTAAACAGGACATTCCAATGTTGTTACCACGTGACCTTTTAGAATAGTACATTAGTTTAGTCATTATTATTCTTTTGCAACACATTCGTCACAAAGCTATTAAATTTTCATTCAAGCAGGTGTGATCGGTTGCTTGTTAGTGAACATCCTGTTGATCGGCTACGCACCAAGGTGATATTTGGCTTTGTCTTCACAGCCAAAATTATTAACACAAACCGAAACAAAACAACGCCCTGTCACAGTTTTATTGTACAAATTTGTTTTGCGTTGTTTAGCCTGTCTGTCGCCTTAACTGCGCACTTTGAAACAGGTCTGTTTTGGGCCTGGAAGCCTGTGCGATTTCAGTCGAGCTAGAATACTGCGCGGTCATACAGGCGAACCGTTATATTTAGGCATACAAACACATTTGAATAGGCCAGCATTTTCACAATTCTTTCAAATGTTGACGAATTTGTGCTAATTAGCATATTTTTTGAATTTCGGTGGCTAACCGTATCATGCACATGACCACGAGCGCTTGTCACCCGCTTTCAAACTGTGTTGCTCACAATGTGTGCATGCTTTCGATTCAAGGTAGCTGTCATTTTTGATGTGGCAGCTGGTCTACTTTGTCTTTTCGGTAATGATATACAGAATAAATGTTTTCATGAATGAGTGGTAAATTTCATACTCATTACGTTTACCGTTCATGGTACAGTGAATCCTCGTTCCACGAAACGCCAGTTTACGCAGATGTGTCTGCCGATTGTCGACCAAATTTCAGTCGTTCCTTATGCACCATATTGAGTAATGCGAGCCGATATTCTTACACATGCAAGAACGTCTCTGAATATTTTATACTGCCATGTTCCAACTATTAATTCTGTAGCTAACTGGGTGACGTTCAACCTCTCTCAACTCTAAGCAATGGAACGTTCAGGACTGTAATCATTTCATCCTCCGTTCGTCTTATGGTTTATTTTAGCCCTGTTAACCACCTTGAATAGTATTACGCTATATTGGAAACCAGTCAGTGACCCGTGTATTTTCAATATCTCTGCTCAGACTAGAGTAGTTTGTACATCTAATATTGTTTCTTTAAGTTCGAACCCCAGTAATTATTTAGAATGTTATTGTCGTATTTTTATTGCATTTTAGTTCCTAACTTTGGATTATTTGGTCTCACCTCTAGAAGTTTCACTTGTTCTCATTGTTGATCAGATTTGGTTGTCCACCTTTCAAGATCCGTTCCATGTAAAGCAACCAAATGACATGGATTTGTTAACCTTGGTTTCTGTTTTATTGACAATCAACCGAAGATTTTAGGTTGACAATGTCAACTTTGTTTAGTTGTAATTTTTCTTGTTTCTGCGATGTCACAATCCCAAACACGCTCACATTCTTTATTCGTTGTGTCACTATTGTCGCTACTCTCCAAACGGGTGTATTTCGTGAAAATGTGGTGAATCTGTATCTATGTTGTTTGATCATTTTTCCGCGCTAATCGTCACCAGATGTGCGAACTTTATCGATACATTTCTTCGGGTAATCTGTTTTCATATACTGTATGTATAATTAATCACTCTTGAAGGTAAATAACTCCGGTTGTCGGTTAGAGTATCATTTGCAAGTTTAATCAAGAGTGACGTCTTCCTGCATTCCAATAATTTTCACAGCCTTGCGCAATTTCCACTACTTCTGCTTTCGGCTTCGGAGGCGATTCTGTCAGTTTGTTTGAGAATGGGGATTCTTCACATGTGGATACCGCCTCACTGGGACTACCTCCGCACGACCGGTCGGTTGTTCCTTACCCCACAGTTAGTGACTACAGTGATGCATTTCGAACGGGTACGTCCGATAGTGATTTTGTTACCTGTGGTAAGAATATGATCTTTTCATGGTCTTTTTGTGGTTTAAGAGAACAAGGAACATCCTCCAATTTAGCGCGTTCATGTTTCATTGCTTTACTTATTTGTTCATTTCATTTAATGATCTTTGACTGCATCCCTCCCCCAGGTTAACCAGCCAATCAGATTCGTCCATGTGGTGTAAACCTTCTGACAGTGTTGGAATTCACTGTCACTCACTTTGCTATATATTCATATTATACTCTAGGTAGTTTGATATTTTGCTCTCTTGACTGTGTAACTTTAACTGGAAGTGACCGAAGTTGATTACTTTTCTGTTATCATTGCATTCTAGTAATTCGGGATGGTTTTCACTATAATCTGCAGACACGGATATCCTCTGGTTTTACATTCTGTAGAATTAAACCGATTTGACCGCAGTCAGTTGGACGAGTACAGTGATGACTGTTGTCTAGAAATTCACAGAAATGGCCACCATATTGCTAACTCGTTCGATGCGGATACTGGAATTGCTCGGTTTAGTTTAACTGAAGTGTTTCTAATGTTTATCAATGTCCATTCAGCCTTAGTGTTCCCTAACTTTTGAGGCTTGGTTTACCTGTGTGCGATCACCACACAGTATGTACGTTTTGCTTCCCTGCTAAATGCACACTCACCTTACCTGATCCCAAGTGTTGTTTTGTCTGTTAACCCATCTTGTTTGCACCGGGACCGTGTGCATCTGTGTTTGCTCCATTCAATCGCACGTGTCGTTATCTTTATCCTGTGACTTGCCGGGGCCGTCCGTTAGGTAGGTAATCGTAGTCCGATTTCTGTCCACTGGAGTCGCGTGTGCCGAACCTTCCGGCACCACTCTCCTACCCAGAAAACTATCCGTGGGCACTGCGTGTTGTGTTACTCTCCATCCACGCCTAATTAGAGATAACTAGTTTCAGTCTGATTCCATTATGCCTGGGCTACACAGAACAACGCTTTCCATAAGCAGGAACACTGCTCCTCACGTATGTATTCAGTGAATGAGCTTACGTCCTACTTCCTGCTATCAACTCATAGGGCTTTTGTAAATGCACACACAGAATCCAAAACATTGGAAGGAAGCAAATCAAAGCCGCTAATTAGTCTGAACTGGATTGAACCCAACCTAATCCGACTACCAATTGGGAGTGGTCGTGTTTCTCTTTAATCTGTGTTTACATGTTTTTATTTCTGCACTTCATCATCATGTTTTCAATTAGAATCATCACAGACAATTGATCTACCATCACATCTCATTTCGGATCTTGTTGAACAACCGTTCCACATTTTGTTCAGCGACACGAGTTGGCAGCTACTGTCAACATACGTAGCAAGTGGTCTTCAAGGGTTATGAGAGAAGATCGGTGTCCTACTTCATTCCATAGGACGCACCTTCGCCTCAAGAACGTCGCTCGCGCGATTTAAATGATAAGCACAGGTCACTTTCATTGGTTTAAAAAAATATTTCACAGTATAGTGGTCTACCTAAATGAAAGCAGGGAAATCAGTAAATGTTTGAGTTAAAAAAGCTTATGTTGCAAGCTATGGAATACCTCAGTGGTAGAACAGCAACCCACTGACATCGTATTTCAAGCACAAGCGGCAATTAACCATGACGACGGAGTGAGTCGAAAACAGCTCTAATCCGCCTTACTTCTGATGCGTATACTGTATGCATGACGCGTTTCGGTTACCCTCGTGGTGCAAAGCCTTGACAGTATTATTCGGTATGGCCATGGCTTGTATTCACGACCATACTTTGAAACGCATGCTTTCACGTCGTCTCAATGCTTCGTCTGACAAACAAAGATTGAATACTGCCTATGATGCTCACATCAAGACAGGGGTTAACGAGGCTACCTACCCTTAGGTTATTACTACTGTCGTTGCTGCTAATGTTTGTGCGTGTCGCAAGGAGTAATTTCTTTTGGATCATTCTTTATCTGAGCGTATAAAACGGAATCTTCCCAACGCGATTGACTGAAAGTCTCAGCAGCTTTTTATCATCACACTTACCTTTTTGTAAAATATGTGATTAGCGTTCATTCACCACATCAGTGGAATTTGGGATGGCCGGAGGTATGGAAGAACAACTGTTCTCCTTTTTTACTGATTCCCGTTTTGACCGCTACTACCCACGTTTGTTTTTTACTCATCTCTGTTCATTTATCTGTAGCTCAAATCGGTGCCTACAGACCTCCGTTCGCTCTGGATCTGAACGGAGCTGGTCTTACTACTACTACTACTGTTGAAGCGTCGAGTACAACTGAATTGCTGAACGACACAGACAGTCATCCTCACGCATCCACTGCGCCCACTGCGAACACAGATGAGGAAGAGGAAGAAGCAGGCGGTGGTGGAACCACCGAAGACACTGAAGATGGTGAAACGGAGGATGAAGAACGTGTTGGGCTATCTAAATCTGAGGGTGAGCTGTTATCCTCATTGATACTGTTGAACTTACCGGCGTCGCATGTCTCCCTTCATTCGTGTTCTCGAAATTCTTTATTGTTTTACCTAACTTGTACATTATTTTTGTTACTCGTGTACGGTATTTTCTGCTAAACCTACAATCCTATACTAATCACATCCATGTATAGGGTTGAACGTGTTTATTTTTAAGGTACTGTGATGAGGATATTGACTATCAATCACAGTTGCGTCAACTGGTCCTGATAACGGTTCGGAAGCCTATCAGCAACCAGCTTGCATGTGACCATTACGCGTCGTGTGGCTGCGGCAATCGTCTTTCAGTATAGAGGCTGAAAATGTTTACTTTACTTAGTAATTCAGAACTTGGACTAGTTTGCACGTTTTAACTACGATAGGTAGAAAACGGGAACTGCGATGTGAATTCATCTCATGCTTTTTAACTTTTCATAACCATGTGGCTAACGTGACAAGACAAACAGCAATTGTTAACTTAATTCGAATGCATACACCTCGATCCAGGTTACGGATGATACTCACAGATTAACCCCTGGCTATCGGTTAATTGTTTATAAATAGATAGACTCATGTGCTGGCAGTTGATCAATAAACCATGGGCGCATTGCATAACTTGTGAGTTGTCAGCGTTTTGCAAGACGGTAAACAATGATGCAATACAAGCAGTGACCTGTAATTGATAGAAGCCTGTTGATAGAAGGCGATTAACTTTCTTCCGCTTGCTGAATGCTTGTCGTTGGCAGACGATAAACGGTCCATTTCTTAATCCTGGCTCTCAGCTCTTTCTCCTTCCCATTGATGTGTTTCCGAACCTGTAGCAAATGTAATAGATACCATAACTGGTACTGACCATGGAAATTCGCTTCTGACTGGAGGTAGAGATCATCCAGTAAATTGTGAGCACTGTGGTGCTTATCACCTTGCTGACGATGCTAATCAAAACATCTTCTCTGAGAGTCAGGTTTCTCTGTTTCCTAGCGAAGTATTCCAGGAAATAGTTGGCACAGAAGGGTTTGTTCCACAATTCTTTCTTCATCTACAGTGTATCATCAGAGCACAATCTTGACGTTTATGTAATTCAACGCACAAACTAGTAACTTCTACGTGATAGGTAAGCAACTCAGAAATTTCATGTCTTGCTCTATCTGTGTTAACCTATTGTTTACAGGACGTTCATCTGTACCACATTCCTGAAATTCAAAGCGACCTGTTGTACACATTTTATAAGCAACCGATAGACTAAGATGGACAGAGGGAAACATGCAGATTGCGTCGCTAATGCGTTTTTTGTACTTTCTTCACTTGTAAGCACATCGTAGACTCGTTGGCTTAATGTAAATTCATATCACCAAAGCTTCGGTGTGTTTGTTAGGAGACAGTCAGTTAATGTAATATTACACAATTCTTGTGCGAACTGATGTCTCTTATAGCCGACATGCAAATTCCCGGTGAATACCTATCTAGCCTTTTACAGAAGATGTATTTTTTCAACCGTAAACATAAATGATCGTCGCCAATGTAGATGGGACTAATTTATTAGGCTCTTTTGGGCATACCGGTGACATGAAGTTTTGCACACCTATGGCTTTCCTAACAAATCGAAGTTTGCCTAATCAATTTTCGAATTGGCAGAATCCTAACAGCCCAGGTCGTCTAATGTTTCTCTTAAGGGTTGAATGATATTCTAACGTATCCGTTGGTTGGCAGCACTCTGTTCACAGCAGCCCACACACCCGATATTGCATCAGAGTTTACTATTTTATTGCATTTCCATACATTTTTGATTATGTCTAAACCCTATTGATCCGCCATCAGCATACGTTTTGAAAACAGTTGGCCTGGGGGTTTAACTGTCAGCACCACTTGCCATTTCGGTGCATTTTTGTTTGTCTAACAAGTCTAACCTACTGATAGTTCTCTTCTCTTGTGTTCGTTAATAGAATCACGTTGCTCCCTTTTGCCTGCGCTCTCTACAACAGATCTCAGTGTAGCTCAGTGGTACGACGATACTTATATTTTATAGTTTCAAGCTCTGTTTTGTTTAACTACTCCTGTCTGAGTTTGGGCAGTCTGATAGTCTCTACTGCACTAGTATGACAGCAAACTATCGTTGGTTTTGTGTGACTAAGATTTGGTTTGTTCCAAAGCTCATTACTATGCGATGGACGTATTACCGTTCATGCTTTTTCTCACCCAACATGTTTTTTTGTAGCAGTAAACCCAAGCCTGTCTTCGGGTACATGTTATCTCTGTGTTTTTACGCCTGTCGCTCGCTTTCGACGAAACATGTCCCAGATTGAAAACAAACTGTCTATCTGTAGTGTGTCAAAAAATTGAAACAGCGCAATTTTTTATGTCGTCCTTTTGCGCTCACGATTTCTCATTCAATTTGTACCATAGGGGCAGGAAAAAAAGTTTGGATCAAATGATAACGATTACCGGACTGTTCTAACTACAATTTCGCCTAAGTCACGAATATCAGTCGCAGCTCGCACGTAGAGAAAGTTATTTGCGTGTGATTGGTAATTATTTCCTGTAAACTACCAATTGGTGATCAGTCACTTTGCGCAGATGCACTTTCCGGTCATTGGGTTATGTCGGTATTTGGTTTATGATAGCCAACTAAGGACGCAGTTCTCGATTCGTGTGTGTACCGCAAAGCAACAATCAAAAGTTGTTTATCTTTCACCAATCAATTGGGTATGTCTCTCGGGATGCTTATGTAGTAGATACTTCACTTTTCGATGATATTCCGCCTTCATTCTTGTGATTAAACGGCAACTAGTGGGTGGCCAGAATTATCAATTAAAAGTGTACGTATATCATTGTTTGTTCTTTAAACTATCGTAAAGTTCACCTCGCTACTGATACAGCCGAAATGTACAGCAGCATTGTTACCGCCATTGTACCTGATCGAATGCACTGTTTAACCACTACGAGATAGTTGGACAACCACTGACTGGCTGGGCTTTGTTGGCCTGCAGTTTGTGATACGCTGAAGACTGTATGCAATTCAACTCAACCAGTTACGTCATGTCGTATTTAAATGATCTCCAAGCATGATGCATGACACATCGCAAGCTGTTATTACATACGAGCTTCCTAGATTGCAACTGAATGTGTGTGTCTATGTACGTAAACCAACAGCTTTTAATTACCAATACGTAGTTTGGCAGATTAGTTGGTTTGAAAGGAACACACCTGCGATCAAGGACAAAAACAACAAGTCCAGATGTGGCGAGTGTTCTACCTACTGAGCCACATCGCGGGCTCGGAGATTTCACATTTGGACTTGATCATCCATCCGTCTTGTTGTTCCATATGAGATCCATCAAATGGTTCAGGAAATCGACTATTGCGGCAGAATTTTGCAAACACTTCGCGCTGGACTCCATCACTTACGAGTAATACAATTTCAATTCTCATTATCAGAAGTCAGAAGTTCGATAAACCTCGCTGCGTGCTGTGCTTTACGAAGTCGCAATTCTATTCATGAATTGGATATCGGAAGTCCATGTGTACTATTGAATAAAGTAGGCATCGAGGTTGACTTTTGCAATGGGTGAAACTGCGTTTAATCTGGGTGTATCTTGTCAATCCGTTTGTTGCTGACACAAACGGCAGTTATATGCGCAACATTAAATACGCGATTGATTGTTAGTGTTAAAACGCTGCTGATGGTTTAGACTAATTCTCTTAGTACCACTTAATTGACAATCCGAATAATGCCTATTCAGCAACTCATGCCCTTGCTTTCCATGCTGATTTTTCGTCAGCAGTATTACAGGCTGACGAGATAGTGCTACCCAAGTATATGAAACTGTCCACAGTCTCAAGCAGATTACCTACAATGAGGATAGTAGGAGTGGGATCGCGCGGGTCTTGAAGCAGCACTTTGCACATTGGAGGTGCGAAGCGCGTTTCATACAGACCAGCTAGCATGGTCTGCGTGTCTTCGGTAGACGCACTAACTAAGACAATGTCGTCCGCATACTCCAGATCAGTCAATCTAGCGCCATGAAGAAGCTCAACACCAGGCTCACTGGACTACTCAAGCGCCCCTTCCAGAATATTGTCGGCTTAATAAGCCGACGTAAAATGAGGCCAGTGAGTAGCTTGGACACAACAAATGCCAAACTGATGCCTCTGTGGTTGTCACATAGACTGCGTGCTCCCATTTTGAACACGGGAAAAACTGTTGATAAGCACCAATCACGAAGTATCTTTTCAGTCTCTCAAATCGTGCGGAAGAGTTTCGTCAGTTCTGATAGTAACCTCTTCTCGCCATCCTTGAAAGGAAAAGAGGAGAGGAGGTCTGTTCCAGGAGTCCTGTTACGCTTCAATAACTTGATCTCCAGGACCACTTCTGCTTTCGACGGAGGACCGTCTGGAACGCGATAACTGACCATTCGAGTTCCGTCGTATACATGGTCTGGCCGAGAACAGCCGAACTGTTTTTCGGAATATTCAGCCTACCTGTCAAGTCACCATGTTTGACTGGTGATAAGTGAATCATTTATTTCATGAATGGTCTGACGTATATAGACTCGACGGTCAGTACACTCACGGATCACAGGAACAATCCTTTGGTCATTCCCCGATAAAAAGTGTTTTTCCTTCCTTTTCGACTGTTCGACCGAGTGATGCTCACGGTCTTTGCGCATATGTTTAGCAGCTTGCGTTTACCTCCTCGACGGTCGTCATCATATTCAGAACCAGGTTGAATCGAACGACACTTGTTCACGAGGTTTATTGACGGGACGGATATCCAGTTCTGTCTCAAAGGCATAGCTCCTTGGGAACATACCTCTTCACAACATGTTTTCATAGCTGCTGAGATTCGTCCCCGGTGTTCGTTAAGTTCTCTCGTCCGACTCGAACTGTAAAGTTTGTTGACCAGTGCTTCCTGGTAAATGTTCTTTATAGTTTCCTTGCCCGACTGACAGTTAAGTATCTTGCATTTGCTAGCATAAGTCCTCAGAACGAATGATAAAACAAAATGCGGACGCACAACAGCATGGTGTGAATCCAGATGGTTGCTCCAAATGGCATGACAGTCTTTAATAGAGTAGCGCCACTTGTAACTGACTGTTATATGTTCGAGTTGTTTATATAACTGAGAAGTAGAGAGAGGGCTGCGTGGAACACAGTACCTCTGTGTGTTGGAATGCGATACTCGAAATATAGAGACCGTTGTATGCACACAATTGCAGCATTCTTTCGCCACTATTATTGCGTTGTGCCCGGACACCAAACATACCTCACAGTCGCTTCTCATCCGAAGAATGTCGACCAAGCTGAGCATCCTATTCGCCTGTTAATGTGATAAAAACTGGGTGTTTAGTCTGCCTCAAAAGGTCAACACGGGCATCGTCGAACTCAACTTTGGTAGCATCTGACCAGCTGTCTGTTGGAGCATACGTCGATATAATGAATGTACAACGCTCTTCTGATCTACGTTGACAGACTTTAATCGAGTCTAACAGTACACAAATGACTTCGCGGGGATCCAATTGAGCAAACATTGTTCTGCTGTGGAACTCAGTGCAATTGCCATCCCAGCCTGACCAGGAGAATCAATTTGGGCGTCACCAGAGAGGTGAGCTCTAGTTGATAAATGCTAGAATCGTAAGCTAGCTTCTCCGACACGCAGCATACATGAAGCTCCAGACTTGGGAGAGTACTAGCCAGAGCAACTTGCTGACCGACTTGTTGGAGGGTGCCGACATTAAGGGCGCTGATGTTTACAAGTTATTTTGGCTTTAGAAGACAGTTGTCGCCCGGAAGCGCATGGAAGGCAGAAGAAACGCAGGGTGGAACATTTTGAGGCAGTCGTGTTGGGTGAATAATTTCACTGTTGGGAGAACGATAACTTCTGATGCTTCCCGGTTGGTTATGCCGCAGAAGAAGGTTGACTTGAGAGACCCACCCCGAGTTTCTGACTGAAACTTCTGACCTGCGAGACAGCAGGATACAGGGTTTTCTTGGGAGACCCTACCCGGAGCCAATGACTCAAGAGTCTGACTCACATAGCAATGAGAGGTTTGCCTAGCCCCGGCGACGTAGTGAATAAGACCTTGATGTCTCATTTTGAGCACTACTGCGCGCAGTGGATGTATTCGAAGCTACTTCCGGCTTTTGGAGGATACCGGATGTTGTCCGATCGTATTTGGTAATACACTACCGATCACGGTCAACCGTTAAGCGATCGGAATGCTGTTTGTTTGAGAGTACTCTTTCTCACCTCCTTCTTCCTGATACGGAAGACAGCAGTGCCGCAACTATAAACGATTATGCTGGTGTATGCCCATAAGACCGTGCCTCGCTACCTAAGAATTCCCACGCGGTAGGTAGTGTGACATACAATCTTATGAGTGCAACTGTTTTCTGCTTGACTGCCTCCCTTTGGTCTGTCTGACAAGGTTGCATATGGAAGAATCGAATTTTCAGTAAGCATGGCTCTCCGAATGAATGCATCACACAAGCCTTACCATCACGTCAAGATTACAGTATAGGTCAGGGATATCCTGAGATTTTACCACTTCTTCACTTCCGTGGTGTTATCACTGGTTTTTTTCAAGTGTTACGGTGGATGACAACTGCTGTGAGACTCTCTTGATACTTGGAATCCCCGATACGACCCTCAGCTCTCAACCACAGATGTGTTGGCTCGCAGTTGGACACTGTGGACTCTGGGGAGAATGCGGTTTCCTTTGCACCATTTCCCATTTCTTCATAGT
This sequence comes from Paragonimus heterotremus, assembly GCA_013368495.1. Lineage (NCBI taxonomy): Eukaryota > Metazoa > Platyhelminthes > Trematoda > Plagiorchiida > Troglotrematidae > Paragonimus > Paragonimus heterotremus. Next base: position 20,396 of record LUCH01000517.1, read on the forward strand.
ACGCTCCTTTTTCATGTTTCGGGGATTTCATGTCCAATCTTGTTTCATTTATCTAAACGATGTTAAGTTTTATCCACTTATCGTCTTTGGGCGAGTCTTCCAAGGGAATGCAGATGCAGAGGCATCAGATTAGTTCATCACTGGTAGTATTGATTCACCTAACTGTGACATCTCCAGTTAGGTAAAATTCAGCAGGACAGACCGTTTCAGCAGGAGAACTCATACTACCCAGTAGAGGACTTGTTTGAAAAAACGCCAGTCGCATCCAAATAGACAGTGACAACTGAATTGTCTTATTTGTTGATTGCATCGTCTATTAATAATAAGGTTTAGCTGATACACAAAGTTCAGTAGTATTTGGCCACATCGAATGATCAACCTTTGTCGCGGCTTGTTTGTAGCCCTGGTATTTTTCAGTGTATCAGTCATCCATTTCTTGGGAATTGTGGCACTAGGACACTGCTAGGTTAAGTTGGGTGCCAAGATTGCCGAATGAGTCTGCGTATCCATGTACTCGAAACGGATACTCTTAAATATTAGTTTTGGTTTCAGTCAACTCTACGCGCTTGCGGTTATTTTCTATCTTGGCCACTAGATTGATTTTTGTCAGTTAATCCACTTTTCAACGTGCCCAAGAACAGCTTCGATACGCGTTCATGTTGCCTCGTAGGCGTCTCCACCAGCAGAATCAGATCACCGATGTATATATTCTTACCGAGTTTTGCTTGGCCACCTAGTCTACTATGCAGTTGTCCGCGCCCATTTTCATACTGAACGAGGGTGGCGATTTAAGGCGTTTTTGTTGAGCATGACGGAGGTCATTCTTACTCTTCAGCTCCAATTGAACCGTATTTATATAGGGGTCATTTATATCAGAGGTGTTAAGGTGGTAAATGCCATGGTCCACCGTTTGATAATGCAATGCAAGATCGGGTCTGAACTTTTGGACATCGATGGATACACTAATGGGTAAACGGTTTTCGGAGAACAGTATTTACCAGGGCCAACGATACTTCCGTTGGTCGCAAGCCTCTCAGGCCTTTCAGAAGATATGAAAATCACAATGATCCCCGAATTGCTGTGCTATTGGAAGCAACCACTTTGCCGGAAACAGCTCGTCATTAGTTGTCTCATTTTGCTTCTCACATTTTTTAACTCGGCCAACCTGAAACGATCCGATTGAGCAACCGTTCCAGTTAGCGCAGAAACCATTTAGGAGAGGGTAAATGTGATGAACAAGCTGAACCTCATATGCCTTCACACACGGGTGCCTCACACAACTAACCTGTCTTGGGGAGATATCTGGGTCGAGGTCATTAATGTAGGGATCAATCCTTTCACCTCAATTGCTCTTGTTTGTGGCACACAAAGGGTGAAGTACCCAAAACCTCACCCTACCCCTTTTTACAGAGAGTAGTTTCACCACTTTTTCGTCCATTTTTGGCGCAGCTCAAGGTCAGCTGTCATTGACCTACTTGGTTCTAGGTTATGTCTTGCTACATGCGAAGCAACATGCACACATCCACACAACAATGTTATCCGCGCGCAGCTGGTTTCTACTCACGTAGGCACAGTTCATTTGTTGTATGTATAAATTAATCCACACCCTAGAGGCTCACAATTTGTTTACTCCAACACTTGACGGTGTGCCGTTGTCCCTCTAGTTGGACTGGTTCGCCTAGTCACTGTGAACGTGAATATCGGTTGTCATCACGCCCTAGTGATCTTTCTGCCTGTTGTGTGCAAGGAAAAGGTGTCAATGGAGCAGCTGACCTACCACGTTATGGAGGTCGTTTCCTGCTGTTCACTCTGATGACTCACTCTGTGACATTGAGCCAACTGTCGAAGTAATCCAGAGACCTGAATTTTACCTGATTGACTATTCATACTTGGCTTTCATGACTTGTAAACCTGCTCCCTATAGGTACACATTAAATCTTCACATGTAACCGTAATGTTCAAGATTCACTTTATGCATATGCGTTTCCAAATACCTGTTCGTGTTGACTCTTACTGTTTCTGCACATGACCTCATTTTTAACCTTCTTGTGACCTCTGTCTCTCCCATTTTCTTCCCATCTGATCACAGTCGCCAAGCCTCAGTCGATCTTATATCCTAACCAGGCAATACCCGCTCCCGTTTATACCAATTTAAACGAGTTAAAGCGTGCGGCTGCTAGGAAATTTGGCAACACTGAAAACGACTCGCATCGCACCATGGAGCCGATGCCGTACGCGGTCGATTCATCTAACCCTACGAGTAAGTTTACCACCCATAGCTGGTTCAGTGCCATTATAGCTTGCATGGATGACGTCCTGAGATTACATGTTTTCAGTCGCCAGTATCTCAGTAATACTGTGTGTGTGTGTGTGTGTGTGCGTGTGTGTGTGCGATGGAAGCACCACACACGCAACGACACTGTATACCACCATGTGTTTTGCGTCGTACTTCCTACATCGGTTATTCGAAACACCGCAACCACTGCCCATCTGTGGTATTGAAATATGTCCGGATGCCATCAGAAGTCTCTTTGTGGTGTTCTGTGTTCTGTGAACCTTCGTTATTTCGGAAATTGGTCCAATTTTATTGAAGCTGATGGTTTTTTTCTAATGATTGTCGCTTGTGCATTGTAATAGTCAACTTCCTCTTGTTTGAGTAAATCTTAACTACTCGATTTATCGGTCAAACTTTTGAATTGTATGGTCGACGATAGTTTACCCGCGTTCTCCGCATACCACCTAATCGTTTGTGGAACCAAATATTGTTGACGGAGATCACTAACGCTCAAATAAAATCATATAATCAGCAATCCAAACACAAACCACAGTGATCCTAATTTGTACCACAAGCGAAGTATGTAGGCGCTGCTGACCAAGCTGTAGTTTCCATGATCAGTTAATTCGTCATTTCGAGACTATTTGGCAGTAATATTTCTCTGTTAACGTGGTGCTTGCACTGTATCGGTCACCACGTGACCTGATTAATTTTCTTCTTTCAGTAGTTATTTTTCCAACTCCAAACTCCCTTTCGTTGCTGTGGTTAGAAACGGCGACTCAATTCAAAACACTCTGATCGAGCATATGACCGCTTATGTATGCGCTGACTAGTTGAATTGCGGACTGGCAACATTGCCTCGTTTCCTGTACTTCTCAGCTATAGCTAAAATTGTTTGCAAGTGAGTGAACTGGGGATTTTGTTGAACAGTTTTTTTCCATATCGGTCATACTTTTTAGACGATTCGAACTCTTTCAGTTCACCGGATATGCAAGCTGCTAGTCCTGGGTTGGATGAAGGCCGTCCGAGTATAGTCTATCCTGTATCGACTAATTCTGCGGACGGCTTCATTAATACCTGCGTGAACTCTGGCACTTCGACGTTTCGACGTCGGCAGTCCGAATACGGGCGGAAGAGTCAGCATATTACTAATGATAACTTAGTAACGAGCCGTCCGGTTGAGTATACCTCCATGACACCGGCTCTTGTGCGTCGGGTGAGTCAGGTATGATTCTGTTGTTTCATTGGATTCTGCTATAATTTGATAATTAAAATTTCCAAAGCTACCCGTGTAACAGTGGGCTAAATTTTTTTCATGTGATAGCACTGGGCTTACAATACCGACTTCTGTTATATGGCTTCACTGAATGTGACAGTAGATTCACCTGCGTTTGTTCAATTTCGTCAGCTTCATCATCCGTAATGGTCTGGTGAGAGCGTAACGGTTTGTTTTGGTGAGTCCTCGAGAAGCCAAAACATATTTCAATTACGAGATTATTTTGTCATTTCAAACATATTTCTATTCATGAAACATATAAATGAACAAAGTTTGTACATCCCACACGGGCTGCGGTGAAATCAAATCTGAGTGGCACATCAACAGTGTGGTTTTCCAAAACTGGACAAATCGGAATGCCAGTGACACCAAGTCTGTTCATTAGCAACTCTCCACATCACTTGAATCGAAATTGCTTACATGTTATCCGGTATACATTAGAAAAAAAAGGTTCTCTCGAAACACAGTTCATCTGTTACGTTTCAGTAGGCTCCTGTTTCGAAACCTTCGGTAATGCCTCTACGCCAATCTTCTGATTTGGTGTTTCGTTAACAATCATAGTGGTTTGTGAGTTTGCCTCAACTAGTAACATCCATCATTATCAGTTAACTAGTACACCTGATTCTACGATACACATATAAGATAAATGTTGACTTAGCAAGAAGAACAATGTAACCAAATTGTTGGCTGTTACGACTCCACCTGATAGAGAAAAGGTAAGAACAAACGGAAGACCGCGTGCACTATCTCTGTCCCTAACGAACACAACAATATTGTAAAGCGGTACGAAAATCAGAGCTCAAATATCGGAACGCAAATCTCGCAGCTTAGAACCCCCCAACAAGTAAGGAAAAAGACGGCCTTCAAACGAGCTTTAGTTGCTGCTCAACCCGAAGGCAAAATTGCGATTTACAGCAACTGTATTTATAGGTTTGAGGTGGCCTTGGACCTAGGCCACCGAATGAACCAGTCAGGGGCGAGCGCAACTTCTCGGACGTTCCATAATTCTGGCAGGCGTTCAAATTCCCAGAAATTGAAGAAATCCATTTTCCATGCATGTAGGGCTAGTTTTTGGGAAAATGTGCCTTTTCCCAACATGGGCATAGATATAGATGATCTTTTCGGTCATCAATTAGGTCACATTTTCACGGTTGCGATCGAAGAAAGAACGAAAAGTACAACAACTTAGCAACATTGTATACGCACTGCTCCTGCTATCATTGACTACACGCTGGTCATTTCTAGTACATTTGCTCGAAATAATCTTGTGAACAGGAACATTGTGGGCGCAAATCTTTTTGAGCGTGTACCTTCGCCTTTGGCCAGGTGGCTCGTTAATTATTACGCTCCTAATTCATTGGAAACCTACATAGTCCGTTCATTGTTTCATTCCAGACAGCCTCCAACGTTTTCTCTTCCACGCTTTATTCTATCGTGCTCTATAAACCTACACTTGCGAGATGTTATATGCATCTTTATACTATCTATTGTATTCTAACTACTGTCCAGTCGTATAATGCGCCACAACTAGTTTTGGCAAGGCGCCGATCATTACAAAAGGTTTGTATTTGTAATCATACTACTGGTAATGAAATCAATAGGCTAGAATGTTTACTAACACGGCAATAAACATTTAGGGTTGAAGTTTGTAGCACGTATTGAGGTGTTTGACGTTGTGATACCAGTCGTTCCGGATTCATTACATTTTGCAAATAGCTTTGTTGAAGGTATACCGTCCTCGGATTCGGGCATTTTGTTTGTAGACTTGATTCACACTAGTTCATCTTTACAATATTTCTTTATCCCGAGCTCAGGTCAACGCAACCTTTTGACCGCGCCCCCAACGCGTACGCTCGCGGTTGTTACACAGTGATTTCTTTTTTGTGCCAGTCAGCTGATAATTCTTTGAAGGCACATGCTTGAGAATTTTGAACTTGCGGTCGTTCTTGTTATATCTCCAATGCACATTTTTGTAAGATTGTAGATTTATTGAGTCGAAACACGTTCTGTACGTAATAAAGCAGTAATCACCAATGATACACAGCGTACAGCAAGTTGGATTACGTGTACGACAATTGGTGCCTCACCAAATAGTAGCGCAACCAATCAAACTGAGTGATGCAAAATCAGAAACGTCGGAACTCATCATTCCAATGGAAAGACGCGCTTGGTGCTTTCATATCTCTGCACGTATGAGGGTAGTATAATGGATGGTGCGTTAGCGTCACTTTTGACGGCCGGGCGTTTGAGCTCTTTGGCCTCTGTGTTGTCACCACGATACTGTCACACTTGTGGTTAAAAATTCACTTTCTTTCCACCTGAAATTACTAAACTCGTGAACCTTTTCTAGGCTTAAAAAACATGGTTATTAAACTAGTCACATAACACGGAAGTTTTGGGAAAACCCTGGGAGGCAGATAGTTGTTCTCTTTCGTTGAATTGGAAATTCCAAGCGTTATCTCCTTGAATAGCTGGCGCAAAGCACACTAAATTCAGCGGGCTAATAAACTTCGATGAACTAACTTTCTCTGTGGAGCTTAAGCGCTTCTTGGATATCCTTCCCCTAAAGAAGGCACACAGTAGTTAGGCGATTTAGTGAATCGTAAGTCTTCTTTGTTTAATCTGGATAGCCGTATTTTTGAAGTCTGGATGGTGCCGTTTCTGGCTTTGAGCGAGACTAGTAAGAACGCTGGATAATTATACACCATCCGAAATGTTAAGTAACTGATCTCGTTCCCTCTGGACCAGTAAACTGGTACCTTCCAGGCTGTGAGGGCCAATATTTGTATGTTATTTACTATGAAGTTAAAAATTTGCCGTTTTTTGTGTATTGTCAAGTTCTTCGCTTATTTAATTGCTCTAAATAAATGGTTTTCACCAGAACACTGCCTTGACTCTGCATTAATATGATTATCTGTAAATGTTTGGTCGTAAGTTTAATTATAGAGTCAAATGTTTGATAGATTTGATAACATTATAGGGACAGTTTGGCCCTATCTCACATTTATGACTCTTGCGTACCATGTACTTTCCAGCAATATGACTCCCACGTAAATCACGTATGACTGTGATTGGTTACGTACGAAAAACGTATCATCCAATGATTAATGCTCGTCCGTTGAATAACACTGTGATACAACCACTAAACTTGCATTTTCATTCACTCGAACCCGCAACGAGACAGTTTACGCAAGCGGAAAGGGAACATTTTCTTGCATTCTTACCTACGGTGGATCGCCATCTGATATGCATTTCATAAGTACACGTGTTGAGCGAATTTGACGTCCAGGTGCTTTATCAGTGCAAGACAAACGTCAAGGCATTCGATTGATGTCTGACTGAACAATGAGCACGAAATCGACGTTTCGGCTGTAGATTTAAAAAAAAAAATTTCGCTGGTTTACAGAACGATAAACTATGTGATTTTACTTAACCAGTTGCAAAGTTAATGGCGTTTGTCTCAGATAGAATGCCACATTTGAAGGGCCAAAAATGTTCTGTATGAATGGACCGAATGTCGGAACTTAGTGCTGACACAACCTGTGAAGGGATGACTTGATTTTTGTAAGTGATTTAACAACATACGGTCAGTGTTGACTTTGAGATTCGTTTGAGTGGACTGACAACCTCGGATGGAAATCGAAATGTAGCAGCCTACACTGTCACACCAAAGCGTTTTCTTCTAACTATAATTGCTTCGACATACATGGAACTGTCAAGTTCCAACAAGGCAACGTGTAGTGCACATGACCTGCTCAACAAGAACACGGCTACATTATCATGTTTAGAATAGTACACTGGTAATTTGGGTTTCTACAAAACTGACAGGGTTGATGGAATTGCTAACCTCTCAGTTCTGCCGGAAAGTCGTACGCTCCAGTTTACCGTTCGATTTGAAATCCTTCATCAGTTCCCCCCATCATATATGATTGAGGGGGAAAGGCAAACACCGATTGACGGGTATTTATTGTGATCTTTAAAATCCAGACTAGGATCCGTTGTGTGACAAAATGTTGATAAAAAAAATTACACATTGGTTGCCGGTTTGTCAGCATGTTTCTATGACGGTCAAGGTCGATGTGTCTGTTCAAAGAGAAGATCGATTTTGGGACTAGTCATCCCTGCATGCTTTTTACTAATCCGATCACCTTGGCGTCCACCAGTTTGGACTTCGTGACCTGTGGTTGCACACTGTTGCCAAAGGTGTGACTTTTGGTCCATCCGTCTCAGTGCTAAGTGATGTTTATGTAAACGTGTCTTCAACCGTTTTCCAGCTTCCAATAGAGTGTATCACACCCGCTCGTTCATGCGCCTCAACTGAACTTTTGATTTTGCAAACCTTATTTCGAAGGCTGTTTGTTAGCTTGTGGACAATTATGACTCTCGATTTTCTCATAGTACGCTCAGTTGCCTACGAGGCCTTGTCTCTTGTGTAGTTGAAAATTATACTGGGACGGGTCTTAGTGCACGCGTTTGCGAATGGTCTGTGATAGTCGTTTGACGTAAATAACTTGCAAAAGTGTTCTTCCATTTTATGTGATTCATGTTTACTGCGTTTGTTTCTTACTGGCTACTTGACGATATAAGGTTCGCAAAACACTTTCGTGTGATCACATGTTTAGTACTGAATGACAGTAGAATGTTGGTGGTTATTGGTTTGCGATAGACGGTCATCTGTATGGTTCAATCAGATTGTGTTAATAATGGTACATCCAAGAGTAACGTTGATGCGTTGGTTTCTACTTCCTTGATGATTTAAAATTCCGCTAATACCCTACTGATGGCCTCACAGAAATTGTCGAGCTCCGCACATGTCTCCACATGCCTCGGTCGCAATGTTGAACGGTACTCACACACACACAGTTGCAAGCGGTCTTGATAACGGTTGTTTGATATATATATATATATATATATATATATATATATATATATATAACTGGACCGCTATGGCGAACTTGAAAGTCACCCAGTTAGAGTTACAAATGTCTGAGATCAGCTAGATTATCAACCTATACTTCTGTGTAACACTAGTGTATTGTGACCGCTATTCACGAATGCGTTCATGACTGCATGATTAACTTGCTCCACAGGTGTTCTACGGTGCCACTTTGGTTCAGTAAGTCAGAATGGTACACAATCATCAAGCAAACAAGACGTGTGCCGTGAAACCTGACTTCGTAGCAAGTCACAGTCCATTTTTGACTGTATGATCTGACATGTTGCCCACGCTGTTATGTAACGTGCATTCCGCTGCTCAGTACAAAGAACCTTAGTAGTGAATTTGAGTCCAAGTTAATTCTCCCCGAAGCCTATTACTCAAAGTCTCCCTACTGATGAAAGTCACGTTTTGAATACCTTAGAATAGATCGATTGGATCACAAAATAGCTGATAATTAACTTACCAATGCTGGTGAACTTCAGGGCTGTCGATAACAAAACAGATATGCTACAATAATTCACTGGGTCCTTGAAACCAATTGTGAGAAACCTTTGGTCATGAATTAGACTGTAGACAGTTTTGCGGCGGCAGCAATTAACATTTCAAATTCTGGGCGTTTTGCGTGTTAAAAATTAGTTTGTTGATTGACACAAGTTTCTGTGTTCATCCCCCCGATATACATTTTAAAACCTATTTTTCACACTTGTTTTATAGTGAAATTTCCAAATGGACTAAATAATGGGATAGATGTCATTATGTGGAATAGTAGCGAAACAGTGAACGTAAAGTTGTTATGGGAAACTAATTCTCGTGTATGATCTTTATTGAGGTTATTTGTATTTGTGAGCAGGCCAATCTGGTCTGAAACAACATACCGGGTTACTGTTAAGTTCGATGGATCTTCATTAAAATTTAGCGCAAGTCAGAATAGAAATTTATAGGAAAACTGTCCACGTTATTTCACTGAAAATTAGTCTCACCTGTCTAGTATAAATTTTTAACCAATGCACATCATGTCTGAACGATCCGTGCTACTTTGCCTACAAAGGTATACCACTGATAGTGAGTATCCGCTTTGAATTGGCCTCAATCGATGACCACTGGATACAAATGCACAGATGCTATCGATGAGAAGGTTGGAGTCTCGTCGTTGTATGGAATCTATAGGGCTGTTTTGTTTGGCATCCACTTCTTCTGCGTACCTTTTATAGCTGAGGTTGCGTTCATCTAGCGTATGCTTTCAGTGCTGATTTCTCCCCAGTCTTCATTCGCCTGACGTTCGTTCATCAAAGTTTCCTGTTCCTTTAAAAACGTGCTTTTGGTTTAATGATTTTGACGGTTACTCCAATTTTCTTAGCTTCTGTTCCTGTAGTTAATAGGATCATTCCGCTTGTTCTGCCGTCTATACCTCAGTTATCAACCTTATGGTTGAATTCTGGCCCACTCATATTCACTCTTGTCACTAGAATGAACAGTTTTTCCACAACCTTGCGGATTTTTTGGCTTGCAACCCATGATTTCGATCGGTAATTTCGATTATCTTCCACTTCGGTAGTTTTACGTTGGCCCACCGTCTGTTTACATATGTACATCGCGAGTGATCACATACAGTCCAGCAGTCCATGACCACGCCAGCGAACAAAGGTCTAGCATATACAGTCGCTTGTTTTGAAATTCCTAATTTAAATATTCTTATTTACTCATTCGATATTTTCTCAGACACGTCAAGATCCGGTTGACTCTTGCGGTGGACGCCCACGATCGCGCCCAGTCAACCCACCTAAGCGCTCGAGCAGCGTAAGTCGGGATATGACGCGTATACGTAACTCCAGCACTGACCCGTACCCCACATGCGCCTTCCAGCCGACCACATCAGCCTACCATCTGCAGTCCAATCCGCAACATTTTCGACCTAACGACCCTGATGTTGGTATTCAACGTGTCTCCAGCTCTATATTCGCCCAGTCGGATGCTGATACTGCACGCCATTCGACGAACAGTTCGGACAAGTGGGCTCCAATGAACCTTCGCAACGGGCGATCAGATGTGGTCACTGTTCCGATTTCCGTGCCCCACTATGCTTCAGTCTCAGCCTCCTCAAACTACTCCCAACAAACAAATGGTACGCCCACGCGATCAGATCGGTTCCCATGTGTTGGGATTCCCCTCACTCCTCCCCCACTGGCAACCGTTCCGGCTCCAGCGTACTCAAAGACCAATCAGTTGATGTTTGGAGTTAAAGTATTACCAAGTCAGACCCCACCGATTATGAGAACTAATTCTACAAACCAGTATAGCTGTATACCTCAACGTACGCGTCAGAATAACTATGAATCTGGTCAGTTCATCCCCACACAGACTTCCACGGGCACGGGTTCTCCGTTGATCACTCGAGCCATCTACTCTCAACGTGGAGTGCTGCCACCAAAGCCCGTGAACAACGTTGTTCGCGAGGATGCCATTACAAGTGAGTATTGCAATGAACATCGCGAAAACTTTTAATGCTTTGTCTGCACTTGCCTACACTACCAGAAATGATCGAATGTGACTATCGTCATGTTTTATCTCATACTCAACACCACTTTGTTGTGGTTATTTTTCTAATTGTGATGCACCACACTCATCTTAAGGTATCAGCTAGTTGATCGATTTTCCTGATCGTGTTTACGACTGACAGCAACCTTACAATGCACTTTTTCTCCTTTCCGATAGGTTTTATCGATTGAATGTGTGTTTCCGTTGGTGAAATCCTTGTCTGAAGAATTTAACTTACGTAAACCAATTTTCCGGCAACTGTTTGATCACTGCTCGCTGCTTTCGATTTCATCTTGTTTCTTCGACCAATGTTGATTTTTCTTACTTTTATCGGTCTCTTGTATTTTGTTCCTGGCGCCGCTGATTAATTTTGCTCTCATCATTTCACATATCTTTCATTGCTTCACTTCGCCACAGTTTAGAATACTCAGTTGACCGCAACCCTGTCTTCCTGTTTTGCATTTACTTTACGCACACCTGTCGGTTACATTTTTTGATAAAACTTTATTTGCCGTCGCGTGCAACACAGTTTGGACTGCACTTTTGTCTTTGAGACTTTACTGTCCTCAAGTGTGTCTTCATTGCTTTTTGTTTACTAAATCTGGACTAGTCGGCTTTTTCCCTGGCCGTATTCTTTGTTTCTCCTCATCTAATTTCCTGCTTTATCTACTTTGGATTAATGTCCCTTTGACTCCTTCTTCCGGACGCGATTTATATCGCTTGCCTAATTTCCGTTAGCCAGTTTGAATTCGCAAAGCAGTACACCTTCCGGACTTTGGATGAGTCTGCACTTGATCTATGTGTTGTCAACCGTTTATATAGCAATTTTCAGTAATACCTTACTTGGTTCTCTTGGGAGGGATTGCGAGTCTCTGGTTATGCATTCAGTTGACATTCGGTGTGTAATCTGTGGATTATCATTGAATTGTGCGCGTTATGTTGAATTTATCGTCTGTGCAATCGCTTGTACGTTTGTTACCACTGGACTGGTAAACACAGTGTTTCCATTGGGGGTTTCAACTGTTTTGCTAAAATCAAAACCTACCACTTACTGTTTCTCCTATGCGTTTTGTCGCAATCGTCGTCAACACTTAAACACAGTCTGTCTGTGATAGCTGATTTTTTGTGGACTGGTGTTTAAAAATCAAGTTGAAGAGGAGAATCAATAGTTTCATATGATGTGCAATGTACCGGAGTGCGTTCGACTGTCATTTTGTAAGTGCACGCTTCACGTAGCATTGTTTAGATAAATAAAGAACAATTCGCGAATGGATAGTAACACACATATGCGCAGATAAATGGGCAAGATGTTGCATCAAGTATTTACATTTGCTGCACTTGTTACCATGGCAACATCAGACAAGCCAGCTCGTGTACGCCAGGAGTTTACCTACACATCATCATAGTAGCGTCAGTAGTCCACAGTAGTTGGAACTCATTTGCATCGGAGTCAGGCGAATGTACCCCATACGAGTCATATGCTCTCGTGTTGGCGAGTACAACCATGTATCATTATTATGCAGTTTATATCTACCTGTTCGTTGCGCTTAGGAACCTGGGGCGATAAAACTGTCACACACTTTCTTTACCCCAATGGGCGCTCTTTCTTTGGATCACCTTGATGTTGGTTAACGTTCACTCAATCAACAGGTATATCTGGGTTGGTGTTAGACGAATATTCTTCTCAGAATGACTATCTCCATCTTTGACGTGTCGTAGGTACAAAGTTCTAGGTTACGATAACACGTAATTGTTCATCAGGAGGTGTTTGTAGTACACAAGACTTTCCGACAAAGGGAACGCTACACTGAGGCATCTTACCGTCGCGTAAGGGGCACATCTGATTAACATGAACTCCCGTGGTTTTCACGCAATGCTTATACAATAGATCCCTCCTTTCATCCATGACTGGAAATGTGACCTAACAGTGGATCGATTGAATCGTTCATTGTTAACGGTCGAAACTCCTTTCACAGTTCATCTGCTCATAACTTCCTGTCGGAATTGAACTCAGGATAATGTGTTATGAAACGTGATTTACCGCGTCTGTTCGCAGCCATTCGTTCGTTCGGATAAAATCGACCGACTGCCTTCGTACATTAACATATTACAAGTTGAACATCGCCCACAATTGATCGCAGCTGTCGCATTCCTATAGAATTTCCAGTCGGCCCCATTCGAACAGCAAAATCACTGGACTCGAGTTTCGCTGTCACTAGAGCTCGTCAGTAGTGCATATCCTCGCTACTGCCTGGACTAGAACTCCGGCCACGCTACTCATGAGGCAACCGTGTTTACCACGGCGCCATTGACCTCACGTTAGGCACGACCGAATTATCATATGTGAACACTCAACCACTTTCGCTTATGAGTAATGATCAGGTTGTCCGATCGCCTTGAGAGGAGACACAGTTACTGTCTGTTAACTCCAATCCATGACCCTTCGACTAGGACTTCTCTTCAAGTTGAAATCACAGAAATAATTGACTTGTTGAGCGGTATTTGATTACTAAAGAGTACCATGGATTTTGCATCTCATCTAGACTGAACATCACCCACAATTGATCGCAGCTGTCGCATTCCCACAGACTTTCCAGTCGATCTCTTTCGAGAGCGAAACTCGAGTCTAATGCCTCTGCTGTTCGAATGGGACCGACTGGAAAGTCTATGGAAGTGCAACAGCTATGATCAACTGTGGGCGATGTTCAACTTGGAATTAACCAAATCCCCGACTACTCATCGGTAATCGACATATTAGCAAAATGTGACTGTAATACGAACGTACGCATTCGCTTGATACCTACATGAACAGTTTTTATACTGGTGTTAATTCCAAGGTACCGGTAAATCCTCTTTAACGAAGGCTTTCTTCGATCATTCACGATTAATGTGCAATCGATTGGCGACACTGCGGTGCTGAGAACTCATTGTCGATAGTAATAAATTCGGGGGCGCATATCACTTGTTTACAGCGCAGATTACCACTGGCCTTTGGCTGTTGTGAATATCGAGTCCAAAACATGGTGATGCGATGGTAGATTGAGCACTCGATAGACAACAGGTTTCGTGTATTCAGTCTGCTAACTTATTATCCAACTGAAACAAACATCACTCGTCACGCATGAAAGTTGAAGACAGTTTCCATCTTGATAGGGCTCGTCAGTAGAGCTCATCATTTTCGTAGGCAGCGACTGAAACTTCGGGCACTCTTTCGTGAGGCAACTGTGTTCACAACTGCATCATCGACTTCATAACATGCACGACTGAATTAATACATGCGAACGCTGCGCTACATTTGCTTTTGAGTAATCTTCAGGCTGCCTGGTCGTCTCGAGAAGAGACATAGTGACCGCCTTGTTACTTCCGATCGATGACCCCCACGATTAGCACTTCTCTCTAGACTGAAATCACAAAAATAACTAACTTGTTGAGCTATGTTTTGAATACAGATTTTGGTTTTTTACACAAATTGAACACCAGTCACAAGTGATTGCAGCTCTCGTGCCCTCACAGTCAGTCCATTTCGTAAATATCCCTCAACAGCTGAAGGATTTTTGCGATTTCATTTTGGGAAGACGTCCTAGTCTATGGGAGTGCACCTGCGATCAGTTGTTAGTGATGTTCGGTTTGTACTAAGGCATTTTTTGCATCTAGTTCCGTCATACTCCGATTTGGTTCTTCGTGTTGCTCTGTGTGCGAACCAATGATGTATTTATTTGTTTTGATTAACTGGAAACGTGTCTGTTGATTGAGGCTATTGTTGTCCTGTATCCCTTGTTTGCAGATGGACGAAATATTTGTTGAATATATTCCAGCTACTCATTAGTAGTAACAAAAAAATCGAACATTTGACCTACCATCGTGGCGTGCTTTTAATGAGACTCATTGCACTAATAGAACTCAAAAGGTTGAAACTGTGTGGTTGGTTTGTCCAGTTCTGTGTGGTTTGTATAAAATTTTCAGATTTTACGTTGGCGGCCGATAAGAGTGAGTCGGTCTGTTCCGAGTAGAGTGAATTGAGAGATTTGGATCGAAATGCATGGTCTTTGCTAAGATTAGTAGGTCATCTCGTACTGCCGAAATTACAGTAAAGACCGTCATGCTGCTTCCGTGATAAGCGTTTCCTGATATATGATGGCTTTCGGGGGAAGAAGTAAGCCATTTTGTTTGTTTCTATTACATCCACTTTAGTTCAGTTAACCTGGTATTGTACTCTGTAAACAACAGATAGCTGCTTGTTATTTTGCTTTTGTAGCAATCCGGAATCGTCTTTATTTTTCACTCAGGAAAACGTGACGAATCAACGACAGTTCGCCTGGACTCACGAAACGAGCCCTTGGTGTGTTAAAATGTGATTGAAAGTTCATAACTAGGTTGATATTATTTCTAACATACAGGTTTTCCTTTCACTGTAAAACTGAGCTGTGTCCGTTCTAAAAGTTTAATTACATTACTCTGTTTGTACCGGAAAGTTTGTTCAATAAGTGTAGAACAGACAGGTGAGTCAGTGTCTTCGTGTACTACATATTAAACCATCTATAACCGTAACAAAGATGGTATACAGACAACAGATGATTAGGTTTAAGCCAGAGAGAATGCGTAGATACTAGTTCAAGGAAATGGACCAACTGTCAATTAGGCCACTGTGTTGGACAATAATTCAGGTCAGAACTGAAAACTCGGCGCGGTCACGATTGTAGAATTCCAAAAAATAGAAACCAGACAGTATTGTTAATATGGGTGTCTTTTATTTCATTGGGTCTAAGTGCTGATTTTCAACAAATGTAGATCCTTCAAGGTTTTGAGTACAGGGGTTAAAGTCTGCGTACCTAGCTATTAACAGTAGTCAGTTGAGTAAACATAAAGTCGTTTTACGTTGTTTCACTTCGTCAGTATGCATGATGGAAATGCTTCTCAGATAAACTTTGTTACTTGAAGGGTTCTTCGTTCGAGAATTTTATGTGCACGGCTAATTACAGTTATCTGTGATACATCAGAAATGTTCACATTGTATATAAAAATGTTGTTGCCGTTACCACAGTGTACCAGGCTGCAGAAACGTGAGAATGTACTTCACATTATGTACCAGTTTCCAAAAAGAATGAGCAGTAATTTACTTCGAAACCTCACCTCACACACAGACGATAATCCATTTAATTTCGTGATTCTGGCATAAGTGGTATCTTTAATGTAGTGGACAGAGTTGAGTTTACGTGTATGGTCTTTGTGGGATGAGCTCGGTTCACTTCAACATAGGAAAAAATAACAGTTATCCACAACTGGTAGTTTTAAGTTTTTGTTGGTTGACATAAGTTGTGGAAAAGAAAGTACTTTGACCAACTTGAACTAACCAAGAAGAATCCACAGTGGTAATTATTTTGAAAATATACGCGCGTAAAATTGGTCAGACCATCAGCTAGACCATTAAACTAGAAACTGATCGTGACCAACCAATGCTCTTCGATCACCTAGTCCACTGAGTATGTCAGCTTCTCAAGGCTACTAGTTACTATTTGATCACAGACGTATAGAGTATACTTATCGACTACTGTACTGTTCCTAAACAAGTTTGTTAGTAAGTCGAGCCGACAATTCCATTTAGCCATAAAGTTATGTACAGACACGGATGCCTAAATAGAACCAGTGGCTCGATTGCTAAGTAAACACGTTAATAAAAAAAAACTTGAATGGAGGGTGTTTTGAAGGATCTTTTAGCCACTCACCTTTTTCTATGAAAAGACAAAAAGACCGGTAGATATTCATGAGGTTCTGTCTAAGTACCTCACCAAAATTGGGTTTTCAGAAGGAAAATAACATGTTTTACTCTGGTGAAGTTAACTGTCTGATGTTCCTTGGATGAGCTAATAGCCCCGGTAAAAATGTCAATTTCAAGGGTTGTCTTGATCAGATTGCGCAGGGGCTAAAGCTGAAGTAAATATGCCCCGGATGTGTACGAAAAACTCACTCTAAAGCTAGTTTCACTGTGGGGCAGTGATTAAATACTCTGTCGCTGCCTATAACGCGTTGAATGGGGCTCCCGAGATTCACGAAAGAATGTGTAGACAATTATTTAGTGAGTATGAACAAAAAAGGAGCTAGTTCATTCCAACAAATAAAACGCCTTGCATATCAAGACAGGTGATCAGACCTTCAGAAAATAAAGGCCAGTTAACTACATGTATTTGTGTCCCGAAAGCGACAATCAATAATTATGAGGCTTGCGGGAAAGTTGGGGAGCAGTCACACTCGGTATCAATTGTGAAGAACACTGCTGACTCAATTTCACTCTTGACTTAAGCATAACGTGACTCAAGTTGTGTAGAAGTGAAACTGAACAAAGGAGTGCGAATTCATGTAAAGTTAGGCTGTGTGTGGGAGTAAACAGTTGCATCAAAAATCTCGTGAGAAATGTTCAAATATACTTGAGGGATATCCGAATACATGGGGTGGTTGTTTCACATAAGACTTTTGATGAAAAAGGCTGGCACAATGTTAACTGATTTTTAACAATAAAATCGTTTGACCGTTTACGGAGACTGTTACGGTAATAGATATGTTTTAGGGCTCGAGCAAACAGTACGAAGTTCTTTGGTGGCAAGTCAGGATAAGACCTGGTAGATAATGGATTCACTAGGGGTGCCCGAAGACCCTGATAAATTGACTCAGAAACTGGCGTGGAATCATGGTGGAGATAATGTTATAAATGGTAGTGACTGTTGAGGTTCCTCGGATAAGCGACAACCGGTTTTGTGTCGATCGAGATGAGATGAATAGGTAATCCAATGAATTGACCACGCAAAGCCGTGCAGAAAGTGTTTATCTTACCTCTCTGTAATCAATTTATCCGACTGCTCATATCGTGCTTACTGCCACCTTAACATCCATCCTACTGAGACCTGAAACTTTAACGTGGTCTTTAACATTTTGATTAACGTATTCACAAACTACGCCTTCCTTAAGTGACCTAGACTATTTTATAGAAAGTGCACCTCACTGATAAATGACTACAGTCTTTGCAATCCATTGACCATTCCGTCGGTTGCTTTGGACAAGAAATACTATCGTCGAGACCATTTTTCGTGGAAAGTAAACTTTGAATACCAACTACGTTTTCGTAAAGTAATCCTGTTGGGCACTGTGCCACTTTGCTTGAGTTGGGAACAGTAGGACAGTTCCTGTGTCTTCTCTCGATATGATCAGGCAGTCCAAGGTTTATTTATGTGCTAATTGGGTGTACATAACACTTCAGTCAAAATAATGTGAAATCATTGACACAGTGGCCAGCACTGTTACTTTACAAAACATAGTCGGGGTATTATCTCGACCGTGGCAATGACATACACAACTGACGAGCTCCAACAACAGGAATGTTTGAGTACAACGTTTTTTTGTAAACAGTTAGTTTTAATGTCTATGTTAACACAAAGGTAGCAATCATTTTTCGAGGTTGTCCGATTAAATAATCCGGCTGGCCTGTAAAATGTAGCCAGTCCGAAGCAAAACGTTGCGATTTTTCATAATCACCTAATTCTTACACGTTTGCGAGAGCTTACTTACGTATAGTGGATTTCTTGTTCAATAATCAGGACTGGAAGACAATGTGATAAGCACTCGATATGGCGACTGTAAAATTGTGTCGTTCTATGCTGATTACTTACGAACTGAAGAAACAATTTTATTCGTGTCATTTATTAGTGCAGCAGCAAAAAGTTTTACTTTTGACGACAAAGATATTTACTCGAAATGAGATGTCCTATTTAGGCTACTAACACAGTCTAGGTTAAGCGTGTACGTGTTTAGGATGGTTTTAATAACCATTCTGCAAAGAGCTAACATTGGTTGGTCAGCACGTTCAGGTTAGTTGTTTTCTAATTCACATTAACCAAAGTTTGAAATTAGCTGAAACCATCGGAATCGAATCAACAATAAATTTCAAGCTGATGATAGAGGTTTCCTTTGTAATTTGAAGAAAATTTTGCAACGTCTGCACACTATTAAGTAACGTCAAACATACAAGGACGAGAAGTGTTTAAAAATTACGGTGACAACGAGTTGATTTATTCTGTTGATCACCTTACCAGATAACTGACAGTTTCTCACAGAAAGTTAGTTCACATCGGCACACAATTTTGTTGACCCGGTTAAGGTGAGTTACAATGACTACTTCATCCAGGCGCAAAATTCGCACTGTTTCTGGGTTACATCGAGTATAGAAATATAGGTGTAACATGTAGTTCAGCCCCGTCAACTCAGATTATTTGTGTGCAGACGTGTCTAGAATTTGGTTACAGCGAAAAACAAGTCGTGTTTCGCATAACGCCAGCCACTTATGCACTGAGTCCCGTATACTCTTACTTAATCAAAGCGTACACAGTGAATTCAGGGGTATGCTGTTGACTGAACATACTTTGTTAAACCATACACTTAAGATTGAATTCCCTCATCCAGCCATGTATTTACTACACCTGATGTGCAAATTACACTCCGTTTGTGTGACTGGACACATTTGATTTCTAATTTGTACTGGCAACGACTACAATTGTTCGAACTTTAGTCGTGACGTCAAACGCCACGTACCCGAATCCCATTCAAACACTTTTCATCCGACCAGCATAAACAAGAATGAAATCGGAGGCGGAATGTTCGGTTGATGGTGTGCTGCATGAACTACCTCCATGAGGTAGACTGTGTTGGTCCACACTGACGGTGTATGAAAAGGCCACGCGTTGCTCACATTTAAGTTCTCTTATGAAACTGGCAGCCGGGCAGGTAGGATGTTTGACTGTACTGCGAACGGCTGTCAGTCCGATCCTCATTTGAGCTATATCTACCCGATGTGCCGAACCAAGGGAAATAACCGTGTATGAAACGTTGACTTGAGGAAACTATTAGTTGTTATAATTTATTAAAGCTAGCTTATATGTCTGACAAAACTCGCTCATAAATTCTTCATGGTCCAGTCATGAAATTATGATTTTTTGGGAAATTCTGACTTTTTGTAGCAATGACTACATCCTGTTCAACACCGTTCTGATTACACCAGTTGGCTTTGCACGTATCGTGCTGGAACCATTTATACGTCTGTCAGAGAAATATGAAATACCTTTTAACATTCATGCCAACCTTATAAAAACTGTACTCATAGGTATTTACTTAGAAGCTCATATGACGGGCACATCATAAGAATGTCTACACCCAATGTGGTGTATGCTTTCAAATCCATGGACAGTAGTGTTCAAACCACCAACGGTGTCATATACAACACTGACAACTATTGGTTTTGATCTTTGTGGTGGACCATTTCGGATGCACATGCTGCCAGTTATGTACAGTAATATACGTGTTCACCCGTGTATGCATATACACGTTCTCATCATCGTATGTCTGTGCACGTAAATATATGTATAGAGTATGCTACATGGCCGAACAGGTGAAAGCAGTCCATCTCAATCAATTGGAAGTGATGCATCGATTTTCGGTTAATTATTGATCACACCACATTCGAGCACACATTAAAGTTTAGGTAGATCACCTGTGTGATTAGAAGCATTACATTTCCTATTTCGTCTGACGGTAACAATATCACCATGTATAAAGGATTAAGTTAGGTTGTGCAAAACTATGAACCATAATACTGAATACGTCCTTGCAGTGCTGCTTAGTTCACATTTATGGTATGATTACTTTCAACCTGATGACTATTACAACACTGTCAAATTCCATAAATTCGGTAATGTCTTGGTTGACAGAATCTTACAACCGATGAATCTTTTTTAGTCCACAGAACAGAAAACCGCATCTTATTCTTCACTAGAAATTGAAATAAGATGTTCTTCATCAGTCATGACTTAAATGTCATCAACCAGCCTTTTCTGACTGGATGTTTGATGAACTTACGCTAACACATTCAGTCAAAACTGCTGGTCCGATCTTTCCAAAGATACGCAAGGCCTATACCGTTTGCTCAAACCGATGAATAAATCCACCGTATATCGGGCCGATATTTACACATCAGTTGAAAATAACATAAGGTATGTTTAAATTTCTAATGGTAGATACCTAGAGTACACCAATAAACTCGGACATCCAAGGAAAGCCTGCTGACCACAAGAAACCTATGATTTCCGAAATTCAACCTAATGGAGATGATCAAGTGATTTGAGCGCTATTCACCAGTGATTGTTGCTAGGCTTTCAGGCAGTTTAACGTGGTTATCCACATAGTAGATTCAGTTATGCCACGGGAGTGATGTTTTGCGGGAGAGTGGTCCGGATGTTGAGTGTCAGTTCTAATAGTGATGTGCTGGATCACCAGTGCGTAGTATTCAGAGAGAACCTCCATTCTTCTATTTAGTTTTGAAAAGAAACCGATTAGAATAACTAAATGAATAACATAGCTTTAAACAAAGTAAACAGTGATCAACATCTAACGAACAAAATATCCGCCTGCTCACTAGGAATCATTCCCAATGGTTGATGGAATCTAAGCAAGAATTGAACGAAACATGTTCTGCGTCTATCTCCATTCATATATGAGTCAACAATTATGAATCCTCTAGAATTCGACATATACGATGGTTTTCATTGAAGTTTGTGTAATTGTCAGCATTTCATTCGAACTCATCAAAATACCCATTCTCGTAAATTCGGTAAAATTTTTGCAAGATGGCGGGAAATGTAAGTGAACAGAGGGTCTTCCTGATTTCAAAGTGAAACACAGCAAGTACGAAATAGTGTAACTATTCACAATAATTTCGTTTGTCCATGCTGTACACATTGTCTACTCTGTACTAAACATTAATTATGGACTCGTCGATAAGCGTTCACAGTTTGGTAAAGCTAAGTACGGTGTCTTCTAGTATGTACACTGGTTCTCACAAATGAAATAACTGTGTTCCTAAATTTTGCAAACCCTTTTTTAATTGGTGACTTCTGTCCACATGGTTAAAATTACAAGAAGAAACTCAGCCATTCCACGTGGCGTCAACATAGTTTGCTTTCAATTTCACACTAGTTGAGGTTTTTATTGATTACTGTTTAATTCCCCAATCGATCACCTCGCGTTTCAGTTATGTTCGTTAGCATTAAACACTGTATACACATTTAGACTGTCTTCCAGAAATAAGCATATCAGGAGAAGACAACAACTTAAGTTCACTCGGTGTATCTGGCAGCATTTCACTACAGCTTCACAAGTGTGCAGTGGGATTCATTTTGTAAACCGTTCTCTCAAGTGTACATTTTACTAAAATGAGAACGAACCACTTACTGATCCAAGTTTAACTGCTCTGTCATAAGCAATTTACATTAAGTAAAGGGCTATACTGAAATGGGCTTCAGGATTTTTAATACACAGTACGTTTTGAATTTTCCGACCTAATATTCTTGTACAAATTAGGCTGATGGCCAGATTATTATTCTGTTGAATAGCGGCAGTTCCGCTCTTCTGTCTCACTCACATTAAAGCAGGCAGTTCGGAACTAGTGAATTAGAAAGGCGTTTGCTAACGGACTCTAACGTTTTTTGCAGTACACAATCTACAAACAGTTTGCCGCATGATTATATGACTATTTTTTCTTGATCAAACTACAGGACATTATTCAAACAGTGATCGGAGTGTTGATAAAAGACTAAAACGCGAAAACGTTCGTGTGATAACGTGAGACCACTGAGTGACAATGTGCCTGATGGTGGTCCTGTAAATTGCATTCATCGACAATACCAGCACTAGCATAAATGCCTCTGGTGAACACCTTTTCTAACAGTGCATATTTTGTCTGTTACTTATAACTGCTAAGTTTATCATTTGTGTTATTTTTTACAGTTATCACGAGCAGAAATGCATTCAACATGGTTGTCAATCGTGTCAAAAGTCATCTAATTTTGTAACTGGTGCGATCAGCTGAGGGTAAACACTACACAACACCTTACTAAATAGTTCTTACTAAATCGCTTGTATATATAAGAAACTTGTGGAACAGATACACATTTCGCTAGTTTCTGAACTCCACGATTCTGGTCTGTTATTGTGTGGGCTGTGGTTAACTCAATGATCCGTGATGGCAACCGCTTTAGATGTAACACAACACTGAATCTGTCTCACACTCCTAGCCCACTTACCCAGAGAGCTACTGTTCTATTGGGTGGTCAGGAAATTGTGGACGTGATGGTTTTTAACTATTTCTGTAAGTTTACATCATATGAGGCCATGATGATGTACAATTTTGGTTTTACTATTTTCGCATACAAATGAAGCGAATCACTTGAGGCGGGTTATCTGACACGTTGGCCAAAATAGGGTGGTCTTATACCTGTAGTACAAAATGCATATGCCCAGTACCAGAAGAAACACCGTCGTTTAATGAGACCAACACTAATGTTTCACATTACGTCTGCAGGACTGCGGTTTGTTTTTATAAGAACACGTTTGAAAATGCGAATTTTTATTCATTCGAACTCTCCTGAGCAGGTAAACGATTGTTCAGCGTACAAGTTTAATACAATTCGCCAATCCGAACACCTTAAGTTCCAGTCTCCATTGTTATACTCGAGTTTGTTGGGAGCAGTCAGTCAAATCGTACGAGAGATATATTGACAAGAATCACGACGAGTGGGAATATCGCCAGTCAACTCGTTGTACTAGGCAACCAATATTTTCGAACTAGAGTAAACTGTTAAGTTTGCATTTGAATGCGCGGTAACCTAGCAGAAGATATAAGCAAAAGAGATTCTGTAATTTACCCAGCTACACATACAGCGGTTTACAAATTTTAGGCAACAGATAACATGAATGGTTGTAAAATATTGTCCTACTTTATTGCAGAGTAAAGAAAACGTGGTAAAATTTGATTAATAAGATATAACTTACTTGGCTAACAAACATATTCATTATTTCGTACGAATAACCTAGCGAGCCTTTTCTAAACACTAACAAATTAACGTAGCGGTTGTTGGCTAACATATAAAGGTTTTATAAATGCTTTTTCTCCTTGGAACGTGACACAAAGGAGGTACTTATGCAACGCACTTCTTTCCTTCTCGATTATCATCGCCAGGGGACTGTAGTGTGCACAATTGTGTACGGTTTTGCATTCTGCGTAGTGTGTAAAATCACCTCACATTTCTCACTACGATCGCTAACAGTTGAGATACCCCCATGTGAGAGAGCTGTGATTACGACTGACCGGATAAAGAACAGTTTTAGTGGCCGACTATGGTCGAAAATATTGTCCATTAGAAGTGAGATAGCATATAGCCTCGACAAAGTAAACCAGGGTGAGTGATTGTGGTGATTTTGCTGACTTTACTAACTACAGTTGAGTGACTGATATCATTTGTTCATTCTACCGCACACGTTGAGAATAACAGAGGGATGAAAATCACTATCCAGTGAGATGACGTCGAATCGAGAACTGAAATACTATGCAGTATACCCCAGAACTTAACTTATCTGTGTATAACCATGGAGATCCAGTTTTGCTTATGCAGGTACAGATCATTCATGTTACCAGTTTATTTGGAAGTGTTGCGTCATTTCAACATGCTTACCAATCGAGGGAGTGAAACAGCTTGGTTTCTCATGTTCAACATCTACATCATTGAAATAGAGTTATACGTGTTTTCTTACAGTCGCCAGTGAAAGTTACACATTATCGATATTCCCTTAAAACCTATAGATAAATTCTGGAGAGTTAGCTGGCGTGCATTTTGTTCACGACGGGCTTCTGACACAAAGTTGGCGTCAGACCGTCGTAGTCGTGAGTGACGACCATTGAGACACTGCACGCTTTACATTCGAACATTTTTCACTCCAAGTCGAATTATTTTACTGGGCTGACGGTTGGTGTCATATTAGACGATGAGTGCAGATAAGGTCCTCTCGATCCTCTTGGTAATCTCTCCAGCAATCTGTCTACCTGGTTAAATAGAGGTTGCCACTGCTTGATGCGTTTCAATGCAAGAAAGAATTATTTTGACATGCAGTGTCTCATTTGGAGTGTTTATCGTAACTATTATTCACGTTCATAAAAATACAACCCGAAAGCTTGTATTTTGTTCTAACAGACCATGGTAAGTCTCTTCACACTGCCTTATCCTCTACTTTTGAATTCATCAGTGTCCTGGCTGAATGCGTTATGATAATTGATACAAATTTAGAAACCCTACACCTGAAAGCCTGATTCATTTGTTTGAAACCCGCTGAATACTCGTCATTTCTTTTTTCCATGATATATATTAACAGCCCATTGTGGAAAAAACAATGTTCTATAATGTCTGTGTTTTTATCACCCGGACAGATGGTTGGTGAAAGACACGTTGACAACTAAAATGAAAGACGGATAAAGTGGTTTTTAAGCAGTCATATTCACACCCTTGGCAACCTGTTAGTTCAACGAACAGTTATTGAGCGGCCGAGAACGAAAGCGCGCTGTACGCAAGGGAACTTTCGGTGTTTGGGATTAGTAGGACACCAGCGTACTCATAATGCACCGTCGGCTGAGAGGACGAGAACGTTGGGCTCAGGTTGTTCATATCAGTATGTCCATTCTATTTGTGTTAATGACTGCATCGACTAAGACCACGGTCTTTTGGCAACCAATCCGCTCCTGTTTTCAGAAAGTCGGTTGTCTGCAGGCTTCTACCCATTCTTTTCTTCAGTTCTGTCAGTGTATTGTACGATGGA
Organism: Paragonimus heterotremus; assembly: GCA_013368495.1. Classification (NCBI taxonomy): domain Eukaryota; kingdom Metazoa; phylum Platyhelminthes; class Trematoda; order Plagiorchiida; family Troglotrematidae; genus Paragonimus; species Paragonimus heterotremus. The sequence continues at coordinate 46,103 of LUCH01000517.1, forward strand.
TGGTTTGCCTGTTCTTTTACTAGTCCATTCTGAATTGTTTCATCCTTATTCTCTCTAGAATGCACTAACATGCCTTTCTCTATTGAAATGCTTGTTGTATTACATTTTACACGTCCTTCTTGTCAGTTTAGATATTGTCATTGCAGTCTCTCTGCTTAGTTTCCGAAAGATAAAGATTTTCTTTTCGTGCTAGCCGAATAATTGGCTAACCAGCATTGGCCGATCGAACAGAAAGACCTCACTTACACATCTACTGATCTTATTCTTTCGGACTTACATCGGATACGTGCTGTGTGGATGGAGCCGCAAATGGTGCATCGTAAGCCACTTGCTATGATGGTCGAAGGGCAGGTGCCCTTTGGCCTCGATCATTGTGACAGGCCACTCCGAATCGGATACCGCCAACCATTGGCAGGATAGTTAGACTTACAAACTTTCAACTAATTCGGCTGTGATTACAGAGTTGGGTAGTGCTTTTTGATATGTAAACCTATCCTGAATGTTAAGAAACTGTACATCTGTTACAGTTTGCTCATTGCAGGCCTTGGTCTCCTTGAGTGAGTATTGTAACACTGATAATCGTTTGGCGGAAGACATCTACTAATTGGTGCGTGACTTGGTATGTAGAACACGGTCTTTGTTCGTGTCTGGTGTGAAGTTAATAAATGCAACCTTGTTACAGATAGCTTCCTCTCCAACTCCATAAACCTCACACTGGATCGCTTATAAACGGACAACTTCATTCTGATCTAGTCGATATGATGCTCCAAATTGGTTGACCAAATTAATCGGGTGTTTGGTATTGCGTTATTATGATGTTGGACTGTTTTGGAAATGAAACACTCAACTAAAACGTGTTCGTTAAGGCATCAGAGATCAGTTCTAATGAAAAAGTGTTTGACAAATCCATAACCCGAGTTGAACGTGAGGAAGCACCTAGCTCGTGATTCACAGTACAGTCATAGATGTACAAAATAAACTTCAAAAAAATCGGATGTCTCAAGTAATATAATGCTGTATAAATTCATCCTCAGCCGGATAGCTGGCTTTTCACGAAAACTGAGTATGAAGAAGAGAAACATGTAGGGATGTATATAGAAGTAACATACTGCAACTGAGACGTTCTCGGAGAAAGAAATTTTGGGTCAACACAAGTTCGGATGTCTTGTCATACTATCTTGGCTGTGGACAAATTGTGTTTGATGACGTACGCGTTTATTGCCGATACCGGGAGGACTGAGAAAGGAATATTTAAATGCCAATCGAAGGTACTACAGTCGTTGAGAATTTCTGTTTAACAATGCTTACTTTGAACATGTGGACGACCATGTCTCACTTCCTGGTCACGTTGGATTATGTCCTATCAGGTAAAGCAATGCAAACTGCCTAAAGGCTGATCAGTTGGTTTTAACTAAGATGAAGTAACCAGACAATTTGGTTTAGGATGATACTTATTATTAGATAGAAATGATGTATGAACAATAGGAAATCATCACTGAATCTGTATTTTAGAACAAAGGTTGCAGTTTTCCGAAGGGCTAGGCTTCAGTGAAATGTCAGTAAACGGTTTCCTAAGAGATACAGTTGCTTATCTTGAACTAGAACGACTCATAAAGTAAAACCTACTATGTGGAGCAGTCTTGATAATTTCCCCCACGCTCATGAATGATATTCTCTGAATTCCCACCCATCCTTTTTAAGCGGTATTGTTTGATCCGATGTAAAAGAGAATTAACAGTTTACAGGTGTCCCCGGAATTACGTTTACAACTCAGGCTACGAACCGTCGATTATTTAAATCGATGGCAACAAAACGGCACACGTTTTCATCCACTGTCCTGTAAAGAGGATAAAAACGAACGTTTGGGTGCAAGGTGCAGACACTAACAGAACAATAGTTTAACACAAAACAGAATAGTGGGCGCATAGTCACACATCTGTTGTCTTCGAAGAGTGTCGCCAACGTTTCGGCGATGTAGAAAGTGTAGTGCCCTTGGTTTGTTGTCATAGTCCCTTCTGTGCCACTACTCTTGACGTTCGTATTTCAGCATATTTCATGTACACTGAGGGAAGCGATGCCTGTAAATGTTTAATGCAGTTGCTGCAATTTGCTAGTTAAACCTTTGCCCCAGTGGATTGCGAGTCATACGAAATCATAACAATATGTGCTTTCGACTAACTTTATCATGTGCGATCTATGCGTAAATTATTTCACGTAAATCCATAATGGCGAATCTTTTAAAAATCGAGTCACGCTGCTGCATTTATTATAGGTGATATTCCGCTCGAGTCATGACTTAGGTACAACAAACTAGAAAATGGTACTGAGTAGAATGATTACAAAACAGACCGGCTCTTATCTAAGACACACGCATCTACAAGTTTATTGACAGTGTCATGGCTAAGGTAGTACCACCAGTCAGTGTGCTGACGCTAGCCGTATTTGTGACTAGTATGGTTAGACCCTCTTATACTTCTACACGCATTAACAGTCATTCGGCTGCTGCCTATTTTTAGAGCAGCAAGTGTCGCCTTTGTAAATTACGCAACATGAACTGTGCCCAAATCATGTATATTCTTTCACTTAACCATTCCCCGAAAAAAGCCGCTGACTTCATATTCAATGTCATCTTTTATCACAGTGATATTGAAGACCATCGTGCACGCCATTTTGTGTTATTTAGGAACTTGAACAACATGTTTGAACCTACTGAATCATCCCTATCTACTGAAGTCGTCTTAACTGAGAACGACCACTGTAACCGGGACACAGTGAAAAGTGACGTTTTAATTTATTTGTGTTTTTAAACTACTGCAACTTCCCCTGGTAACAATTCTGAATAGCTGCTTACAAACTGTAACTAAAACAGATGGGCAATCAGAGGTATTATGGAAACATGCAATGGGGAATAGTCTAATGACGAAGAACTTGATCTGCCAGCATTTATTCTACTTCGTCAGGACTGTTCGTGTGGGGGGACCACTGCTTTCGCTGTTAACAGTAAAGGTCGCTTTAAAATGTTTGTGATGTGTAAATCTTATATACCTTATGTACCTTGAAACCGCATGGTGTAGGGTAAATCTCGTTGGCACATCGTTATATACTTAGCGTAACGTAACACCTTGCAGACTAATCGTTGTGCAATTACAAACAGTTGAATAACGTCATACATTAGTTCCTTGAACAGGATGCTGAAGGATTTAACTTGTGAATGATATTCATCATTTTTAGCCTGATTTTGCTTTCAGGAAAGCTCAGGTTCTGAGAAATTCTCCGGCATTTGATATTTTGTGCCATGGGCAAGCGGGTTAGCTAAAGAAAAACAGTTATGGATTTTGAATGCTTGCAGATTTTAAGAATCCTTCCAAGCTAGGTTATATCTTAACCACATTTGGTGAATAACCTTTGTGTTGAAACTCACGGGGCCATAACTGTAGAACTATTCAGAGGAGTTCACATATTGTATTCTATAAGTGATTTTCAAAGGACTACTGCGAAGCCGAGCAAGAAATGTGTAACACGAAACAGGTTATGTACGTTGGTTTGAAGCTATAAACGACTTGACCCAAAGAAGACCACATCTGTCGTCATATTCCATGAGACGTGGTCCCATCCCTTGTATCAACCTTGATCTGTGAGTACAGTTACTGACACTGTAACATTTTTACACACGCTTGAAATATGAACATCATTGTCGCGGTGTCAAGGTATGTTCAATCTTGAACGGAGTTTCTTATCGGTTTGACCAGCAGACCAACCGTAAAGTGAGTTAAGAGTTCTAACGCCATACCTAGTAAGGTGATGACTACTGTTGTGCTTTTGATTCATGCTTGAGTGCCATTTCATGGTCACAATTGTGTGTTCTGATCAACTCAGCCTCATTTTGGTTTATACTGTCGTGGCCTTCAACATTTTAAAATAAGACGCTTCTGCTGTTCTGTTTTCATCTTGGTTGATTTTCATTCAACCTGTATTCTTTCACAATAGTCTAGCTCAAATTAAGCGTTTTAACCTGCAGAGTTCCAATAGATACAGTGGTGTATATATCAACAAGATTCAATCAACGAACCATATGCTTAATATGAGATCAGTGGTGTATTAGTCGACAAAGTTGTCTCATGAGTTAATGACCAGTGTCCTGCTCCCCACAAGAATAGGCGTGAATTTGCACTACTAACAGCAAAACTGCCGTATATTATTTTTCTCCAAAGTAACTGACTGAAAATTGACGTTGAATTCAAGTTGGTTGTAAGCGCCCATATATATATATATTTATATATATATATATATATAAAACAGATCATCTCCAATCACTCTAGCCCAGTCAGACATCGCTCATGTCTGGCGCCACCAGTGAATTCTGCTTGTTAGGAAGGATTCTGATTAGAGGGATGCGTAGTAGCATGAGGCAACCTGGCTGTGCATAACTCTGAAACTTATCAGTTGTTCTTGATATTATAGCTAAATCCACGTCTGGAGGAACATCTGTATGTGCCACGCATATTTGCCTTCTTGAAATGATTCCTACAGTTAGCATATTTATATGAACTTTCTTTGAATGAACAGTTACCCTCAGGTATACAGTCCAACGTCAAGAGTTCTGCAACCTCATTGTGACGAAATCGTCACTTAGTACTAAAAAGTGAGGATTCTTTGGTTTCAGCAGGAGTCGGCTGAGCAATGTACAGCTATTTGGATCATGTTAGATACCGTTAGCATCATGTATATCGCAAGTCAGAACAAAAGGCTGTGATTGAATACTAGAACGATGGAACAGGCGCTTATTCACTAGATAGAATGGTAATGGTCATCGGTTTTCTTGATATTTTACATTCTCTTTATATGGTTCATGTTTGAAATACCCCGGCATGTGAGATTCTGATGAGACTGAGCCAGGTCGAGGCATTTAGTCACTACTTCGTTAATGGTCACTAGGACTACTTGCAAAACTGGAGTACGCTTTCTGCATTCCACCTGATCCAACCTATTTAAAATTATCTTCCCTGGAGCTTTGTTACTCATGGAACAACGCGTTCTTTCCTCCCTTATTTGTTTGCTTTTCCTTTTTCCTGAGTGTCTTGACAACCGTCCAGTAGGGAGTATTGTATACACAATAATTTACATTTTTTAAAATTCCAACCTGAGGAATTACGATAATCAAGATAGTTCACTTGTCTTTTTGGAGTACTTATGAGTGATTGTTTGTTTTCACACTAACCGCAAACGGTTGATGTATTTCAATTACCTAGGGGAAATAGAAACTGCACTGCCGAAGGTATGATTAACGGCATAAACTAAATTGAACCTCAATTTCTGACACTTACTTGACATTAAGGTCTGGCGGAATGCAATGGCATTGACAAGCTGTGAGTATTGTTCAATTTACATGAAACTAACATCTCGATTACTCATAAATAATCAAAATATCGTTTAATAAGTTAATGATTTCTGTGATTTCAACCTGGAGAGAAGTTCTAATCGACAGGTTATTGATGGGGATTATCAAGACAATTGCTGTCTCCCCTCGAGGCGATCGGACAATCGGAACACCATTCACAAGCGATTGTAGTTGAGCGCTTGCACACAGTGATTCAGTCATGCCTAACGTGACGTCAATGTCACAGTGGTAAACATCGTTGATTCATGAAAGACGGTGTTTTAGTCCTGATTGTGTTGAAGACATGCACTACTGACGAGCCCAAACAAGTGCGAAATTTGAGTAGTGTTTCTTTTTGAATCCGGCTGACTGAAGTTCATATAGGAGTATTGCAACTGCAATCAACTATAAGTGACGTTTACTCTTTACATACCAAATTCCTTTATTACTCACCAGTTAACGTAAAACAAACTTTCGTTATATTCACGTTTGTTCAGCCTGCATGAGAAAATCGTATTCTTCGAACATATCCTTCTCGGGTCACGTTCATCTGACTGAGAACACTCACAGTTTTAGCCTGACTGCTCCCAGGTGTATACGTGGGCAGCCTATTAGATACATTCTAATCATACGGGCTAGCATGAAAAACATGTAGATTCAGGATAATTTACCCGTGTTAACCTGAAGTCCACTGTATTGAAAAATCAATGATTTTGCATTTTTCCTAGCAGCATTCACTAGAGACGTTTTGACATTAATGCCATGGTCCAATTACTACATTACTGGTCCTTGAAGGAACACTTTTTGCCATTGTCATTGTTATCAATATGTTCATCATTGTCTGACAGTGATGATTAACAGTCATAGGACATCAGATGTGAAAAATCGCTCTTATTCCCGGTATGATCGGAAGGCAGTTTGCTTGATCAGATATACTCGAGAAACTTTGTATATGCATTAGTTCCAAATTGTTAATAATAGCTAAGATGTAATCTGTCTATTGTAACCTTGTCTTCTTCTTCAGTAGCAATGAAAACAATCGCAGAGGAAATTCTAATAATCTTACAATATTTATTTGGCTTTCGGTGACCAGACAGGCCAAGTTACGATTACAAAGCATTCCAATCTTTGACCAGACTGATTAAATGAATACATACAGTGAATACACATTCGGAATGTTTACACAGCCCACAACACACTTTTTCTGCAATTGAGATTGGTGGAGGTATATTGTTGGCTATTCACTCCGTACAACTGAGCTCAGATACAATGAAGTGGAGTTGAGGGAATAGCTTGAATCGGGTTTTCGAGCTTTCTCCATTCTGAGGAGAATGTGAAGAGAGTGTGATCAGCTGATGATAGGAAACAGATTTGCGGATATGCATAGCGAAATTGCTTGTCAAAACTGACAGTCTTCATTTGACTAGTGACAGAATGCGCAGATGCATAGGGATCGATTGGACGCAAAGTGTGCTGCTCCGGCAGCTATTACTTTCACAGGATTATTTCTGCTACGGGGTGCTAGTTGGATAACAAGCTCACTAACAGGTTTCTTATCTAAAGCTACACAACAACAACACCCTTGCGGAAGTCTTTTAGTGTGCGTGGATATTTTTTACCAGAAGGATCCAAATCTTCAAGGTGTCCTTGGTATAGATATTCGTTGCTCATCTTATGGAAGGGTTTGTTTGCAACGGACAAGTAAACGGAAGTTTTGGTCACCGGAAGTCTTTAATCAGAGCGATTTGAAACAGCTGCATTTTCGATGTTGCGGACATCTAAATGATCCATAATTCTGGTATGCTTTAGTTGTTCGTTGAACTAACTCTTGTTATGAGTTGAAATTAACTATATAAGTAGGGAAACTTTTGATTGCGCCTCACTAGACGTCACTATTGAATAGAGCATGTTCTCAAATTGTACATTTTACCAACATGATTAGAAGTCGTGGATCTATCGCACAGCACTCCGATACATAATTAAGAACTAATCATCCTTTGGTCATGTACCTACCTTGGATAGTAGTAGTAACGGGATAATATGGTTCCCTTACTCACCATCCATATGATCAAACTTTTGTGATCACCATGATTAGTTCGGCCGAATTATTTAGTGTATGAATGTTCAAGAAATTCTGGCTCTGGATATGGAGATCTTTGCTGGTATAGATTAGAGTCCAATTAGTCAGCGTCAAACGTTGTGAAATACGTGGAGTGTATAGATCGGGTGCTGCAAATAAGAACGGGCAAATCAAAACATGTAGAAAGGGTAGACTGCTTCTTGAACTACAATAACCAATCCATTTGTCGGAGAATAATTTCGCACAAACTATGCAAGTGGTTAGAATCCGTATGTTAAAGTGACGACGTCATAGGCTGTAGACGCTCAAGACTGGTTCCACCATTAGTCGGAATATATATGTAGGCACTATGAAATGGGAACTGTGGGCCGCATGACGAAATTTTATGTTCATTCACTGTAGTTTAACTGGATAAAGAATGATCACTTTTTGGCACCAAGATGGAAGGGTTGAACTGTAGAAAGTATGGACCAAATTAAATTAGGAAGAATTCCACTCATCACCTTGTTTGAGGCGACAATGTTTGCAAATACGCCTAGGTAGTAAATTGGTAAAACAAGACAGTTCCTTTGGAATCGTCAAAAGGACTTGTCATTGCAGAAGTTTGCCTTAATAATGATGAATCTAACTTGTTCCACAGGTCACTTGGATTATTCAACAGGTGTTGGTGTTCTACCGTTTCTAAATCATGACTACGTATTCACGGATTTGGTTGATACATATTAAAAATCATGCATAATACAACAATACAAACGAAAATTTCGTGGCACCTCTCTGATAGTGTGCGTGAACATTACCGTACAATGGTTTAGTAGTGGTGCAACCGGGAATACCACAAACGAAATTAGTGTCAGCTAGATTGTTTCTAACCACTCCGTTAGACAGGAAATAAGTCTTGCAACTTATCTGTAGATTGGATACAGGGAGATAGCATGTACGCGTATTTTGCTGGCAAAGTTTATCTTACTAAACGTAGTTGAATGCCTTCATGTGGCACCCTGACTACTGTGTGATACTTATCTGACTGTCTTTATTAGCCCACTCGTTTTCCGTAAAATATCTAGGCTGATGATAAACAACTGATAATGAGGCGGTTCGCCATACTGTGTTTCCCATGAAAGCCGAGCGCTGCTGATTATTGTCCTCAACATTTTTGGCTAATTATCTTTCAAGGTAAAACTAGTCAAATGCTTGCGGAATGGCTGTAAGCAAGCAGCTATCAACCCCAGCTACAGAAGGGGTTAGAGAGGTTGGGTGATGAATATTGGGTCACTTGCAGGCCATTCACAGACGGCTGATCAATTTTGTTCAGTGAGAAAGGGAAACGCAGTGGCTAAGGAAGAGAATTCATGCGCCACCCTAGATGACCGTTATCCCATGGTCTATTCGTTGTGTTTGGACTATAACCTACTGTCATACACGGCATGCACGGCGTACACGATGGTGATCTGGCCCAGCTATGCCGAAACAGCTGTCCACCACTTTAACGGTGATTATTGAGGCCAAATGTTCTGCAAAACCTCCGCTGATTATTTATCAATTTTACCAAAGTAGCCAGGTGAATACATTTTCGTTACTATCCTGATGATCGCACACAAAATCATGAGATGGGTTCGCTGAGCTATTGTTCATATGATGCAACGAACGACTTGCTCTGATTTTATCACATCTTTTGTCTTTACACATTGTGTTCATACTGTTTGGTCAGTAAATGTTTTGTAAACAACTGTAGCCGTGTTCTGAGGTCTGGTAGTTCACTTTAAATTCGTTCAGTTAACCTGCCTATGGACACATTATTTATAAGTTTGTGCTATATGTAAGAATCAAGTAATGTTGTTCATCGGGTATTTATTGTTTTATCACCTTTTATCTCGGGATAGATGTAAAGACTCATGGTCACTCAATATCGTCTAACTAGACCTGAACCGCAACTGATGAGGCTAGCAGATGGGTAGTGCGCATAATGTTGATAACGGTCATTGGCCGGTAGTCCGTAAAAATGCTGTGTACTACCCAGCGCCGTAAGTAAGTATAAGGACACGAGCTGCAAAGGATGACTATCCGTAACATCTGAAACAGCAGTATTCTACTGAAAGAATTATAACCAACGATCTAAACAGTGTTTTACAAAAGTAAGGCCTACCTGGTTAGCTATTCGTGAAAAAACGTAGATTGCAGGAAAATTCTTGCGGCTTAACGTTAGCCCCTTTTGGGATATCATCGACAAACAACTTCTTTGCCTTAAATTCCAAGTGATGATCATCTTTGTGAGCACCGATGAGGCGGAAATGCAGTGCAAGTCACCGGTGATGTGAGGTGGATTGTCCAGTTCTTAATTGTGGATGTTCCATCAAATAACACAGTCGGGTACGTATAAATGGAAACTATTTCTGGCTAATCGGACCCGATCAACCCCAATTTAATTTTAATGGACTTTCGGAGAACATTCCTTAAACTTCCATAAAAAATTCAAACCCTAGCCAGTCGGTTCAATGAGGACAGTGACTTCAACCCAACTGAGAATTCCTGATCAAGGGATTATCAATTGGACTGAACAAAGCGCTTCCGGTTATTCTCTTTCCGAACTGATTAGGCAAGCTGAACATCATTCACACAAGTTTGTGGTTGAGTGTTTAGATATGATCTTTCAGTCATGCCTAATGTGAGGTCACTAATGTTGCAGCTGACATACCGGTCCCAACATCACGAGGATCGGAGAGCAAATTTCAGACCAGACGGGGGTGTGCACTACTGATGAACCCAAATGAGGGCGGAACTCCAATCTAATAAGTCTTTCTGAAGTAGGCTGGGGAAAGGTTTGTGTGAACACCAAGGCTGCGATCAAGTGTGGGTGGTGTTCAGTTTGAAATATTTTATTTTTCTCAAAGTTTTGCCGGCAGTGTAGTCTTTCATTCTTTACAAATTGCTTTGACTTTCATTCCCAGCAAACTGCTTCGTTTGCGGCGGTGCAGTTTATGACGTCTAGATAAAGGTGTCTATAAACCATTCTACATACTGGTTCGACAATTTAGTGAACTGTAGAAAATTAAGCAATTAAATGTTATACATCAGATTCTCAAGGTCAGGCTTACACAGTCACGGTTACCGTCAGCATACTCGTCCCGACAGTTGATTGTAATATTGCAGTAAGTAGAGTGTAAAACTGCAAGCTTCGCCACAATAATTCAATCTGTATTGATTATGGTCTTATAGTGTATTTACACTTTTTATCCATTAGTCATCAATCTCTGGAGGTTTCTCACAGACTCAAGTCAATTTCGGCCGTCATCTAAGTTCACTGGTTAATTCTTAAGCAGGTGGTCACTGCTATATAATACTGAAACAGAATGACTTCACGCCACAACCTTTGAGAAGTGGCCAGTACATGTTTACCAACATCTAACATACTGCTATCGCCTACTGTAGTCCTCATAATACACTGTATTTTCTCTAGGGTGTACCTGGTGCACCGCATAAACAAGTTGAAGATTATGCTGTGGAATTTTGCGGTTCAAAAAACGAGCATAGCAGGCAAACCTAGGTTTGTCTGAATGTACCAAAATAGCGTAAACTAAGGAGATAGAAATGTACACGAAATTCTTTGTTCTTGAAATGACACGCATCATAAGATTATGACATATTTTGAAACAAGTCTAAGTTACAATATACGACAGGATGTGTGATTCGTGCATGGATACACAACAAAAGGACAAGCGGATTTCAGCAGGTGGTGATAAGCTGATATTGGCAGTTGTAACTGTACAGAACCTCTCATTTTTCATGGGGGGTACGCATCTTCAAAGCTCATCATAGCACCCCGAATATTTGCAAAAGTCTTGGTTTTCTATCTTCTCTTAATGACGGTCTTTCTATATATCCTGGGTTGTGTTCCCAAATTGACTTTTTACAAGATTGGGAGAAGGTTGCTGGCAATTCAAGCTCATCCCCAGATGTTGCACATCCACTGAGATATCTTTGAATTAGTGGTTTACGTTACGCATAAGTATGTGATACAGAAAATAAAAATGTTTTTCTTTTTTTTCGAAACATAGCTATCTATGTTATGTAAATATTAGTTGGGGAATTTATATGAGCAAACCATTCAGATATGAAACCGAATGAATAGCGACTATAGAAGTTCAAACTACATACTGTGGCCACTAGATCAGTTGGCTATCCACGTTATGTACGGCCGACAGGCTTGGTCATTTGGTTCAGCATTTAGGCAGGGCGTTCAGCATCAATGAATGTTCTATATCTGAAACGTCCCAGATAATCAAACTGATAGTCGGAACGATAAGTTGGTTTTTTCCATCACAGTAGCACAATTAGAGAATTGAATGCACTTTTCTGAAAGCAACCATCCTGTGTCGCACTCGCCGATGCTAGCATCAAACACCGCCTTCGAAACTCACCCGGTGAGTAGGGAGCAAACATTGTGCGACCATCTTTAGGTTAATGAGCTAAGCTGAAGCGAATGCCTCGTGACCGATTGCAGCAATGACCAACTCGTTTTAAAGCCAATTTTCCCTTCTCCACTACTGGCCGCCGTCATTCCCACTTTGTATTACCATCGAATAATATACTCGTGTGCCTTAAACATTATGGTATGGAAAGTGCAAAATTAGGATCGCTGACCTAAGGTGAAACTCTGTGGCATGCTGTCAGCAGTCGGGTGTTAAGTAGATAAGACATTGTTGACTGTTAGATTAGAAGATAAGGTGAAACAAGACAGACAGTCATTCTTACAGGTAGAATCATAAGGGTTACTTCATCGAATATCTTGAAGGAACACAGAGTGAAGTCATCTACCGGCCTACCTCTCTTGGTCTCCATAATTCGTTAGTCTGTTGTCTCTTGCGATTAGATTGGACATGCAGAGTGAATGTTAGATCAACGCCATAAAGTTCAGCTATCAGGTGAGAAAAATGGAGGAGAAAAGTGGGTGCCTTGCAAACAAGATAACCATCCATGTTTATTGAAGGTGGTGTGTTCGACACGTGCTACACGCACAAAAACGATCCATTCCGTCCGCAGTCGCACCATGCAATGTTTGTATAATCCTTGCCTAGCAAGGTCAGAGCATCTCTGATTGTTGCCATAGTTTAACTGTGTTGGTCGAACAAGATGCTCAAAAGCAGTCACTTTTGGCAAGTTGTTGGCATGTAATGAGATGTGACGATAAACAGGTGTTAAATGCTGATATATAAATTGTTCTGTTGTAAGTAACATATCTAGATAAGCAAAATGACTACAGACCCTTCCGTGGATGTTATAAACCAAGAGCGATCGCCATATCGGAGTAATCTACAGAAACCCTCACTTATATTCATGATGTCAGTGCGCGTATTGATTTGACATCATGGCTAAACAGTTTGCTGCGAAACTTTAGTAGCCTCGGGCTTTCCCCATGCTTTCCGTACATGCGTAAACTGCTTCGTATTTTTTAAAAAGTAGTAGTAGTTCATTTCCACTTGTGTTTTCCTCCCATTCTGTAATGTTCAACGGTTGCATTGATCTTGTAACACGGTACAGAATATGTTTACTCTGTTTGCTGTACTCCCTCTCTCTCTCTGCGTACTCGCATGACGGCTGTACACATACCTCTCTCACACGTAGTTCATTTGATCTGTCATAGCAAACACTTCATATCAGCTCCTACCTCCCTTCGGTTATGAAAGCAAAGTACCACAGAAATTGTAATTTTCGGATCGTGACAATAACCGGATGCACTCCTGAGGGCCAACTGAGAAACCAATCCGCTCTGTTACCACTGATAAGCCAGCTAAGTAAGCTTCCATTCAACAAAGCTCTACAGTAAATAAGGTTGGAAAATACACATTTAATTCTGTGAGAAGAGTCTCAGAGAGATGAGTATGGTATAGATTATCAAGTGGTCTGTGAAGTGAGATATTCTGAAAGTTGGATCGGGATTCATTTTACGCTACTCTAATGAAACACTACGTGATTGTAGGCAGCTGTACTATAGACCACACCTATACGTCGCGCAGGGGGTTAGCAGTTTCACTGTCTGGCATTGTTTAGGAAAAAATATTTTATTCACAGTTTGTGGATTGATTACGTCAGTTTGATTGCACGTCAGCGGCAGTGGGAATGGCAGACTTTTGTACTCATTATTCTTGTTTCCTGTTTGAGTTGTAAGGTAAAGCAAAATGATCGAAAGTATTGGATGTCGGTTAGCAATCACTTGTGAGCTTTGCCTAAGAAACAGGACCACTGAGCAGCCCACTTAGTAGCCTAGTCTACCTTCTGGAAATTTTCCAGCGCTATCGACGAATTTCTCTAATGATCAAGCAATTTGTTATCAGTAAACGCTTGTTGTTTTGTTTCATTAATTTACTACTACAAAGTCGTAATGGAAATTAGGCTAATGTCATTTGTGGAGCGTTCCAGCCTCAGCAATTTAAGGTCCGAAACAACATTATGATCGAGCGCCTTGGAAGTGGATGGGCTATGCACAGTTGTATCAAGAGCAGTAAAACTAGGAGGACCAGATGGAATATCGGCACCTGGGTTCAAATAATGTGCCGGATATTCCCCTGTCTTTTTTCATACATATTTACAGAAATCATGACACAGAACAAACTTACCTTTTTTGACAGAATGCTAACCTTATGTCAATTCCAAAGAAAGGTCCATCCAAAGTTCTGCACTCAACAGTAATTTAGGTGTTCTGTAACGTGCAATTCTTTATTTCGTCAAGAGTTTCTTCGTATGTAAGAGTCATGTAAGTTTATACTGAATCGTTGTTGAACAGGCATGAAGATGAGAATGTCATTGACGTCAAGCGATTAGAAATGTCTTCCTCACTTGCTCAGTGCAATGACCTTCAGAGATTGGGTAGCCAGCAAAATACGTACCCGTTATCTCTTAGTACGTCGAAATATATTCCTTATTTTCTGTTCTTAATGACATAACCTACCGGCAACCTTCTGATACTTGACCGTAAAATCTTGTCGAAAACATGCTTTTCCCGAAGCCACGGTGTGTTAAGTATTTGGATATTATGAAAAGCTACAGGTTGATAGGACATTTCCCTGTCCCAAGTTGTCAAGCTGAAACAACTCACTTATTAATTGTCACGTCTGGAGCCATCTTCACCTCCGTTTAAACTCAGCGTCTCTTTTGCAAATACATATGCACTCCATCTTTGGCTGTATTCTACTCCGGTTTTGATTTTCAAACCTCTAGCCGAAGAGGTTCCATTTCTCTTGGAGTCTCTGCGATAGTTGTTTAAAGGTAACAGCAATTTTTGTTGTAGAATTTATCGTGTTGGAATAGGTTAGAGCATGCAATATAATTTCCGGAAAATTTCTGTCCATTTCTAATCATCCTCACTATTGTGATTCTGGAAAGTCTCGATCCACCACTTTGAAGTGGTCCAGATTGAAATTTCGGTATGCGCTTACCCATGCATACGGTTCCTATATTTTCCATCACACAGTAAGGTTTGTTTTACTGTCGAGAGTTTTGCAGGGAGATTGATGGAAAAGTTGACCTAGTAGTTACAAACTATCTTGTGTGCTGAAGGTCTGGTAGCACGACTGAAGACAATTCATCTAAACTGTTTGAAGCAGATTCCTGTCCGGACTCATCTTGAAGACTAGGGTGCCTGAGCAGTCAGTCATCTTCAATCAGGTTAACATTTCAAACCTACAGTGATCACCGAATTATCAGTTGTTCTTGGAGAGCATTCGCCCAACGAAAAAATATATCATTATAACAAAAACACACTCCAAGTTTAGCTCGACGATTTTTACGAGTATTTTTCGAAACGTTTTAGTTCATACTTAACCGTCGTACACCAGACATACGCTTGATCGGTTTATGTGCATTTGCACAGAGAATCCCGATCTGTCAACAGTGCTGTCCTCGCTCATCTGGTTGAAAGCGGACACCAGGTGAAGATGATCAAGCCTTCAAACAAATACGCTGTCTGTCAGGCAACTCATCAAAAGCTGTCCGAATTAGAAAGCTTTGAACTGTCGAGGCTACTGGAATAAAGTTGCTTGATCCGGTATTACATCATCGGAAACGTTCTGTTCAGACGCTGCATCTACCATCAGATTGATGGCCAACCTGTGCTGTCAAACTAATAGAGAAGCCTGACGTAACCGACTAATCAAGCCATCGTCAATTGACTGATCAATGATCTAGTTTCTCTGTAATAGGTCTGATCGATATATCGATCTAACTCTATCAACTCTTTATATAATTGTACGGGCCTGAAGACGAATTATCGAAAACGTATGTTCGTCCATATGTCTATATTCTCACTACTGTGACGTTCATAGTTGAAACGTTTCAGTTTTTGCGGCTGAAAAACCTTGTGTTGTTATATTTCACTGCTATCAACTCAATTGCAAATTTTGGACGTCTGGCTAATCAAGTATATAGATGGCTCTTTTCTTAGAAGTATTCACCAGAAAAGGACTTGGACTGGTCAACTGTTGTACTTTAAAATTTTGCACCAGTCGCGTGTAAACGTGGGTTCATGCAAACGTTGTACCACAAAGATTGTTAGGCCTGTTTAGATGAAAGTATTTTCGCAGAACTCAATTTCATCAAGCAGATTCTGATCCAAAATATGTACCCCGTAGATTTTCATCAAAAAGATTCAAAACCACTCAAATCTCGAGTACCATGTACAACAGTAATACATGGGCAAAATACTGTAGTCAGATATGAACCATACATCTATTACAGCCAACATCATTTTGCTACACTTAGCAACGTGTGTGCCTGAAACACTCAGAAAAGATCTGGTGCAAACATCCGCTAAATCAAACTTCATTCACAAATTTAATTGTACAGGTGGAGTTCTGCACATAAGCCATAGTGATGACACTGTACAGTCGAATGTCCGAGCTCATTTCGAAGCGGATCCTTAGTACCAAAACTGGGACAGTTGAAGATGTCATAACAAAACCCCTGTTGGAATCTAGACACATGGTAGATCCTCGGAGGTTTTCCAATTTATTCGTCAGATTATGAAAAATCGCCTTTCTCAGATGTTAAACATACACCTTAACAAATCACTATTGTGTGTCCAGAAGCAAATGGTGACGAACTTGGCGCTGTCTTCGGAATCCAATGAACATAAACCGATCATTATTTATTCTACGTTGAGGCCTCATCCCTTCAATGTTCAACTCTTGTTTTCTACCCTTTGCTACAAATTTTACATGATTTCACCGCACCCCCTATGTCGATATTCCGTACAGCGATTAAAAACTCAATTATTCAGACATGTCATACATTGAGCTATGATAACCATTTGGATGAACTCTAGTATTTCGCTTGTATGCACTCATTCCTTCATCCATTCGGTTATCACTCGTTCTGTGTAACTGACAAGAACGAACGAAATGTTGCAACAGCATATATCTTACTGAACTATTCTTAACTTATTCAGAAACTCAAGCCGAACGTGTTCGATAAAACTCAGAATACGGTTTGAAAGTGGTATATTCTGCAGTTTCTTGCATTAGTATGCAGAAATTTGTTCAAACAGTTCAGATGCTTAAACAGAACAATGAGCTGTCATTTATTCCAGGTCAATAAATCTAACCGAAACTGATGCATAGCTCCGAATTCCGGAATAATGAATCACTGTTTTTCAGTTTGACATTGAACCGAAGCCAATTTGCATATAAGAATTATTGATCCGCTAACCTTGACAGGGACAATTTAATCAAGACTGTATGGGATTCCGAAGCAGCTAACGTGGAAGATTAAAGTAAGATAGGTTTTCAGTTGACAGGAAGTTGTATAAAGTTTTTGGAGGTGAAACTATCGGGTTGATCAGTTAACTTTGTGGCGTCTGGCACTCATTTCACGTGTTCGGTCGCTTCAAGCTCAGTAATTATATAATGAAACAAAGAAATAAATAAACGATAATACAAGACTGTTTACAACGACTGACTGTAGTTGTTCACAATAAATTTACGGCACTTCATCCTCGTCCGTCTTGTCGTTTGTTTGCACTTTGTCGATGTTGTCGTTACATAAACGTGGCGATATCCTTTTTAAAAAAGTGGTGGAGCCGAGTTCACTGGAGTTTTTATGTTATTCAACAGAGACCTTCTCCCAACATACAGCAGACCTAATGTGGTGAAATCTTTTGTGTACAATTACTGTGGGTCATTGAGAATAGCATCGCGATATTATTGACCCATTTCTTTTATCGGCTACAGTTGAAATTAAGAAGTTGGGACTTGTGAAAAAACAACAATCAATAGTGAGAGAAGTGACTCACCTTTGGTTTCAGTCAGAATTACTTAAGTCAACCGATATTTTTTTATTTCAGTCAACCGCTGAACGTAGATCTTCCCGACACTGAGGGAGCTCAACAAATACTAAATTAAATGCTAATCAAATGACAATGAAATAACATTTAAACACCCGGGCAAATTGAATCTGTGGCCCGTGTGTTACCCATTCGAGTACATATGCATCTACATAGGAGAAGACGAGTTAATACGGGGTTGCAAATGGCTTTCTGTGTAAGAAATGCTATGCGGATTGTTTCAGTTTGATAGTGTGAGACAGGAAAATATCACGTCAAATTGTGGCTTATCAAAATAACCAAATACTTAACGGATTGGGGCATTGGAAGAAATATGTTTTAGATAAGTTTTAAGGGTCGGATATCATAAACCAACCGGTCGGTTAAGTCTTTAGGAGAAAACAACTATATTCCGACCTACTGAGAGATAAGAGGCACGTATTTCGCTAGCTAGTCAGTCTCTGGAAGTCATTCTGCTAAACAAGTGATGGGGAGATTTCTGATTAACGGACGTCAAGGACATCATCATTTTCGTACTTCAGCATAGCGTAGGGGTACAACATGGAGTAGACTACCAACATAATTTTCTAAAGGCATGTTATAAGGCTTATATTTCCATGGGCAATTGTCCACTGAAGAAGACAGTAACCTCATTCTTCTACTGGGGAATATAACTGCATGATTTCTAGACGCATAACAGCCACATAACAACATGTTCGCACAAACTACCGAAATTTGTTCGTAACGAGAAAACAGAAGTCACTGATTACGTGACTAATGCTTTCACAGACGGAGAGTGTAGAACCGGTTGTATGAGTAAATCCCCATGCGTAACTTGCCCTGCATCCTTCAGAACTGGCTACACATTGTAAAGATGTTTTTCAATCAGCTATCATCAGTCACAATTAATCTGGTGATATGTACTGATTGAAAGCATTGATTTCCCTTGATCCAGTTTACCACTAACGATAGAAAACATGTCGGGAGATGGTAATATTTCTTTTACCCTCTTCAGTCACTAACGTAATGCATTACAATGTATAGGACATGCGAATAACAATAATAAACATACTCAAAGATTGAGTTAACATGAAACAAGGAATGTTATCAATTCCAGGGCGGACAAACTGCGTGAGTCAACAGTTTATGCTGTTGTTATCCGTATGTCCTCCATATTCTAATGTCTTACGTTCGTGACCGAAAAGTGTGAACGAGATGTTTTGTACGCCCAGTTGTTTGGTGGATAAAAAACCGTCCAACTTTACCTGTTAGAAAGAACAGTTAAACAACCACTCACGTGAATAATGACTTTTGTAAGCAGCTCCCGGTAGCAGCATAAAAGAACTGTTAGAATTAGCCATTCAAATTGTGTATGCTGCTGCGATAAAGCATTTTCACTATCTAAAGTTCCCGGAGAGTGGCAGTCAAACTGAACACTGGCATGATACATGTATTGTGTGAGTCATGACTTGAAAGTGACTACAATGGTTCGCTTCAACTATGCAGGGAAATGGCTCAAATAAATATCCGTTTAAACGTGAGACTTATAGAACGCATTTTTATCGTTACAAATGATAAATGATCAAGAGATCAGCCACTGGAAAACTCTCCCTCAATGATCGTTAGCTGTATCTCACGGTTTTTTAAAATATTTATTTTTAGGTAAACGTTTAAGAAAAGTTTAGTGCACGAATTGGCCTTGTCGAGGTCACTTGGTTTAGTCATCAAGATCTCCATATTAAAGTAGATTCACTGAAGATAACGCGCACTAGTAGATGCCCGCTGAATAACAAAGAATGCAACCAATGGACCCTGTGTGATTTGAACCTCTAATCTCTAACCCGTGAACCAATCACTTTAATTCATACACCGTAGTAATGCACTCTTTATAAAACGACGGCAGTAACAGTGTGTCGTTGGTTAACGGAGAACAGAACGGGTTAATATTAAGTACAGGATGCTTGATTGGATCTCTGGTACTCTAGTTTATCTGTCTTTCTTCTGTCATTGAACGGTGATAGGACACTGATTATCGCGATGTTGAAGCTTGTAGTTTCGCGAATACTGTTTGAATACATACTACTCTAGACGACAACATGAAACAAAACATCAGCTAAGCATCATATTATCTGCAGTAGGACATAGGTAAGTGAACATGTCAAGTCGAGAATATCGTTGTTAAATATTGGAAGCCACTGTTTCGTGCCCGGAACTCAGTAGCTGCGAAATCAAAAATGAATAAATAGTGGGCTTTGGTAGGCTCAAGTAAGTTCTGCGTTTGGACAGAAGCTGCGAATGTTATAGGAATAAAAAGTATAGTAACCATATGGACTGTTCAAATGCATTTATGCTACTGTTTGGCGATGTTGGTTGTATATTTAAACGTAATAATGTAGGCACTAATAAGGTGAGATAATAAGAGAATGAACATCATAACCGGAGTTGAACTATCGGTCATATGACGAGAGTGTACGCCCTCTTGCGTTCTAGCAAAAACGAAATACATACAATCACAGAGTTCAGTGATGGTTCACAGTGTTCAGTCCAGATTGCAATACCCCTTCAAAATGACAGCTGACGGCACATGGATCACATTACTTGTTGAACACATTCTCGAACTAAACTGTCGGGTCGTTTGGGTCAAAAATCAGCCACTTAGTTGGTCCATAATCTTTGTTAACACGGACAATGTTGATCTTGATGATCTAGTACTTGGTGTACAAAACCAGCTTGAAGTGACATCGAGAGAACCTTGGTAGAAAGTGAAGTCAACGCGGGTTTAGATTTCACATAGACCGTATTCTAATTTATTTGCCAACCTTGTTAATGTTCACGTTATAAGATTTATATAGATGCATTCCTTTAGTCGACCGCGTTATCAAGGTAGTACAGGGAGGTTAGATTGAACTGTGTCACCATAAAACGCCACACTTGGAGTGCATTAGCTCTTTCCATTAATTTGTGTATCTTATATTCAGCTCCACGTTCTGTTTTCAACCATTAACTGGGAACAAACTACTCGAATTTCTAAGTCGACAATGAGCTCAACGAGATTCATTTTATTTGTCGGTAAATGTAGAAATACCCTGGTCAAGTGATGTATGCAGTCAGAAGGAACAACCGGGAATGAACGTGGATTTTGGGTAAAATAAAACTTAAGACGGATTTCAGTACCAAAAACAAAGTGAAGCAGTCACATTTCAAGTATTTACGTGACTTTCGATGTAAAATGGTGTATTGTGTTAACCGAATTGAAGCTACAACATAACACTTCAAGAATTTCTGCCAAACGACTGTTCTCAGTAAACATACCGGACAGGTTTTCACCCTACAGTGTTATAGTTGATATGATGTCTTCTACTATCCCGTTGTTGACATGATCACGGACCTGTTCTCCTGTCTTCTAAACATCTTTTGACGTCACCTGTGTCGCACACCGCGGCCGCATTCATGTACTATTCGAGTACCACCATCACGTTCGTCGATCCACAATAATAGTGTGTAAAATTCCACAGGGATCTGCTCCTTAAACACTGAATCACGTATGCCATGTAGGTAACGTTTTAATGTGCAAATGTCCAGATTACACGTTCAGTGCACTCAAACACGCACAGCGCGGCATCACGAATTGAACATTAAGTCGTCCGCATTTAGCCGGCTTGCGTGTGGATCGGCCCAACCCGTACTTTAATTGGCAGGTTGAATTTGAATGGCTAACCAGGCAGTCTACTTAGTAGGGTTACAAAGATAGCAGTTCATAAGTGATATGCAATGGATAACTATCGGCAGCCATTCAGAGGCTCGGCATATCAGGGCTTGATCTCGTGTTAAAGTCAACACCTGCAGTTCCACTGACGCAAGACTAGGTGCACGATAAGCTCAAGTGAATCCTTAAAAAAAGATAAAATCGATCGACTGGGCAAGTTATTGAAACATCTATTAGAAGTACCGTAGAGAGAGTACAGTGTAAAGATAAGACGACCAAAAATAATTGCACACTGAATAACATTCAAAGTAACAGAGTGCGAAAGCCAATTCTTGACTGAATCGTGCAAACTGGATCGATTAGGAAATGATTTGTTCGAAAATATTACACGAGACGATTACATACAGTACCGTTATACAATAGACAGTATTTAAAACAAGTTGTTACTATCACAAAGTTGGGCTACAGCAAATAATGTACGAAGGGTGGTAGGTTCACGCATTTTTCACTGATGCTTCAATAACAAATATGTGTAATCATAAATCGATTTGTATACTAAGCTACTAGGGGTGGCCAACTAAACAATGGGTTGGAAAGATTCACAGTCGGGTTTATGGACAGTTATTCCTGAATAAAAGCCAATGGCGTGTACTCAGAAAATATGGTTAATTAGCCTGACCTTACCTTGGGTTTATTGATATTTTGAAATTCAAAGTTTGATTGGTCACCACTTGATATTTGGTGTAATTGCCGCTAGTATTATTATTGTTAGTATAATAAATCGGGGATTTACATATTAATAGGAAATGTGTACCTCCATCATTTTTCATAATATGTTGACGTTTTTAAAAAGTGGTTGTTATCCTAACGATGGTATTAAAAAGTGGGTGTATTAAACGGAGAACGATCATTACGTAATTCCTAACCGATCGAACAAGCTAAAGCGTCAAATGGGCCAACGGTGTGCACCATGGTGTGAATCGATGGCCTCATTCTGCAACGTCTTACTGACGGGAATCCAGACATTTCAATCAGAAGGGTACCGTGTTATGTACAAGGTAATTTAATTCAGTGCAACTCAACTTTGATCTATAGCTAGTTTGGTCAGGAAGAATAACTGAAATTCAACTACGTATGCCTCCCCGTGTGAGTACGTTGTGCAGCAAGATCAATTTTCGGCAAATTAATATGTTTTCAGAATCAAACGTCGGGGCCATTGTGCATCGCACATGAAGAAAGTTCCTCGCTCCTCATAGTATATTACGTTGGTTAGCCTAGATTTCAAGAAAGCCATCGAGTCAATCCATATATGATTACTGATGATGCCTCTGTAAATTTTGACATATGCTCAGCACTCCGTGGTTTAAAGTAAGGTCTCCCTCTTGAACAAGAGATTTTAACGTTTGGAGTGAACAAGTGAGTATCGTTCGCAAGGCTGCTGTGCTGGAAAACTCGTCTGGTCGTATGTTCAGCGCCCATGCTGTTGACTGGGTCAGAAACTCTCGTGAAATCGAGACTATTGATTGCTAAGATTCTGGCCTCAAAGTGAATTGTCGGTTGTTCGAGTACCGAACAGGTGGTCAGAAGTACACAGGACTACACAGTGAGAATGAGTTCCTGTTGGATGATTTTTGCAGGCAGTTAGTCATAGTTCATTCTGCTCGTCGTTTAGCAGATGAATAGATGGGAACCGCTGTTTATAAACACAAAAATACAACGAGATCAGTTCGACGTAACATTTTCACGCGAAGTGCTTACTTACATCAAAACGCAGCATTTTTTAGATTTGGGATAGCTTGGGAAAATAATAACTCATCATCATTATTACAGCAGATTTGAGCCTGAAGCAAAGGTACTATGGCTCGGGCCGCCACTCACCTCAACAGTGACGTGGAATATCCTAGAAGAAAAAGTTACTAAGAAGGTTGAGAATTAATAAAAGAAGACTAGGCAGAAGAACTAGAAATGGTATGAATACAGGTACGCCATTGACTGCGACACATCGCCATCTCGGATAGCGTCTCTAACCAGGCAATTGAGAGATCACGAGTACCTCATCCAGGCAGGCGACACCTACCCATTTTGTCAATGGAGCAGTAAGGGTCTTTATATTTCGTGACCACGTTGTTGGTTGACCGCCATATGGTTTCACCCAATTGTTGGTGGTCTCAGTGTATAATGTCCGTTACGGTAAACTCTCAGCTGGCATACGGGGTACACGGCCCAATTACCGCAGGCTGTGCAAATGAGTACTTGGCCAATTAATCGCTCATCCCGAGCGTTCCCGGATAAGCGTCGGCCAACGACCGTGTTTTACACGCGATTATTTCATTGAGTAGAGGTTAACTGGCGAAGACAACGATAGTCAAACACAGCAAGTCTGTTAAAATCCTCGTTGCGAACAGGTCACGTTCCCGAACCACAGAGCAAAACAGAACATACACAAACAATATACACGCTTCGTTTTAGTGGAAAGCAAACGTCTTTTTGATGTCACAGATGATGACGCCTGGCAAACGCAACGCGTGTCTCTGCTATTCTCACAGATATTTTATCGGCAATATTACAAGCTGACGATTATGTAAAGCTGTTCATAGTCTCAAGCGGATTGTTTGAAGTGAATAAAGTAGGGGTGGTAATGCTCCAGTCTTGAAGCAGCACTTTGCACTTTGAGGGTGTGGAGCGCATTCCATACAAACCAGCTCGGCTGCTCAACATGTCCAGCATGATCTGCATATCTTCGGCAGAGGGGCGAAATAAGAGAGTGTTATCCGCATAATCCATGTCAGTCAACCAAACGCCAGATATAAGTTCAACATCAAGCTCACTGGACCCTTTAAGCTTACCCTCCGGAATGTCATCCATGACAAAATTGAACAAGAATGGGATATTCGGACAATCCTGATAAAAAGCACTGTAAATAATGAACGCCCAAAACAGTTATCCACAAACTCTCACTATGTTTGCTGAGTGTGCTTTTAGTGGTCTCAACAAATTCACATATTTCTATGGTACTCCCGGCTCCAGAGAACCGAATTGAAAGCGACCCCTAGGTATAAAACCACAAACCTCGGCTGCCTTTAAGGGTGACGATGTTCCAGGATCCGTCGCGAAATAAAATAAGATCATCACACTCACGACTGGATAGGAATTCTGCCTGTTCATTGCGCATCTGACTTTCTCTAGTCTTTGTGAGCCGACGTAAAATGGGTCCAGTGAGTAACTTGGACGCAGTAGGCATCAAACTGATGACTCTGTGGTTGTCCCATAGACTGCGTGCTCCCTTTTTGAAGACGGCAATCACTGTTGATAGGCACCAATCACGAGGTACCTATTCAGTTCCCCAAATCGTTTGGATGAGTCTCGTCATTTCTGAAACAAATCTCCTCTCACCATCCTTGAAAAGAAAAGGGGAGGGGATGTCTGATCCACGAGTCCTTTCACGCTTCAATAACTTGAGCACCAGGATCACTTCCGCTTCAAATGGAGGGTCGCCTAGAACACAGTAGGTGAACATTAAAATCTTGACGTCCACAAGGTCCGGTTAAGGCCAGTTAGCTGTTCTGCAGAAGGTTCGGCCTGCCTGTCAAACCGGCGCGACTGGCTAGTGACGAGGGAACCATCTAATTCATATATGATTTCACTTACACTGACTCGACGGCCAGTACAACCACGGATCAGGGAGAGAAGCCTTTTTGCTATTCCTAGATAAAAATGCTCTTTCCACCTCTTTCTACTGTTCGATCAAACAGGGTTCATGAGCATGCGTTCAACGTTTCGATGGTCGTTATCATATTCGGAACCGGGTGAGATCGAGCGACGCTTGTTTGTTTACCGACGTGAAGGAAATCCAGTTCTATCATAGCCGCACAGCACCTTGGTAGCATACCTGTTCACAGCATGCTTCCGTAGCTGCGGCCATTTGTTCCCAGTGTTCAGTAGGTTCGCTCACCTGACTTGAACTGGGCAACTTGTTTACCACTGTTTCCTGGTAAACGTTCTTTACACTCATCTAGCTCAAAAACCGGTAATTAAATTGCATTCACTAGCTTATGTCCCTCGGGCAAATGAAGACAATAAAATGGGCACAAACAACAGTATATTCCGAGTCCCAGTAGTTGCTCCAGAATGCGCGACAGTCCATAACAAAGTGGCACCATCTATAACTAACTGCTGTATGATCCAACTGTGTCCACGGCTGAGAAGCACATATTAACATCCATGTAGCATAATGCTTCATCCTGTGTTGGAATGTGGTACTCGAAGTATAGAGGTCATGAGATGCGCACAATTGCAGCAATCCTTCGCCATTTTCAGTGCTTTGAGCCCGGGCACTACACATACTTCTCAGTCGCTTCTTGTCCCTGGAAAGACGATCAAGCTGAGCATTAAAATCGCCTGCTAGTATGATGATGCCTGAGTGTTTTGTTTACCTCAGAAGTTCAACGCATTCTTGGTAGCATCCCAACAACTGTCCGTTGGAGCGTACGCTGATGTAATGATTACACAACGCCTTTTTGATTTACGTCGACCGACTATGACCGATGTAATGAGTTTGATAGCGCAATAAAAGTGATACGTTAATCGCTAATAAATGCCGGATACTTTGATACGTTGAATCCCTCTCTATATTTCTAGGTTGTATTAACTACAGCAACATGTGTTCGAGTTAACATTTTTGTTGCAGTTAAGCACTGGTCAGTTGTTAGTGAGTGAACATCCATACTACCTAAATTGCACCTTCGTGATTTTACACTGCACACTAAGAGCAGTCGCACCGTTGATATTTCCTTGGGTGGTGGAGAACGGTCTGCAAGTGAATCAGCCAGTTACGTACGTAACCCAATTGGGACAAAACCGACAAATGCACATAGTAGCACGCACAGATGTATACGACCAAGTTTATGTTCAAATTATACACGTATATATACATTGCATATAATACCAACTCCAACGATCGGGCAAGTGAAATTATTATGCCCAATGATCATAGAAGAAGCCCGACATATAACGGTGTAAGGAATAATGTTCCGTGAGCACGCAATTACGCACCCAGTAGTCACTATTACTAACACCGTGGCAATAAGATTACTGCGCTTCATTGTCTCTTCTCAGTTGTATCGAGGCAACTCTATAACACAGAGAGTAAAACTATTAACGCGGTGTCAGAAGGCAACTGTGAACAATTCGTTTTCAATCGCAGATCATTTCAGAAAAGCAGCATTACCAAGTCACAATTAGTAGCTGTTGTACGCTGGTTCGACGATTGGCTACGTTTGCGTTACCGCCATTCGGTAAACAGGCTAGGCACGGATAGGCAAAATCATTTTACATTTTTGTCCTGAGACAAGTAGGATCCATTTAAATGTCTTGGATCTTTTTCGTGCATATTCCTTGAAGCTCTGGGCATTCATCAGGAGATCCTAAGGAAAGGAAAGTTCTTGAATCTTGAAGGTATTGTTTTGTGATGGCTTGCTGCTAGTTGGATGCTTCTTCATGAGGAAGAACATTGCCAGTACTACAAACACGGAGTTTATTGTAGGCTTTGGAGCTCCATAACCTCAACCATTCACTTCTTGTTTCGAAATTGCAATATGAAAGATGAGCAGATGTCAGGATCAAAATTAGAAACATTTTATTTTGACCTCTGTTAGTCACTGTGGTCCATTGATTGTTCAGGAATGACTAGAGTAGTTCGTTTTTTGTTTTTACGGTAGAACTTTGATGGATTTTCCTGATTCGTCTCAAACGCCTATTCGATACGAAGTGTATCACGTTAACATCTCTGCGTTGTAGAAGTTTATAATAAAGGTACCCGGATGTGATTGTAGAAGTTGCCCCCATAGTACTACTGTCGTTCTGCTTACATAAGGGAATTAATTGCGAAAGCACCAACCGACGGTTTAGATTGCAGCTGAGATATCTACAATTTGTGTGAGCAATAGTGAATCACGGGCACTAAACGCCGTTTTCACGCCCAACTATGAACTCAGTTACGTTAGTGAGGATCACTTCGGCATTCTAATCATTCGCTTCAGTATGTTGGTACCTCAGTGAGTTGGGTATCCAGGCCATAGTGCGATTGCAATAAACGAAGTTTGTTAAGCATATGGATTTTGTTACCAGCCAAATCAGTAAAATCATTTCATTGTCAAGTGTTGAGATGGCGGCCTGAATGTGTCCTTCTGAAGTGCATTCCTGTAAATGATGACACTGAATGACTACAGAAACCCACAAAAATGTCCATCTGGAACTTTTGAATAAAATAGTAAGGTTCTTCGAGGTCAACAGGTTAACGCTGGTTTATTTATGTCTAACTTATTGATAACAAACAAAACAAAGGCAAAACGACATGAATCTACGTGTAATATTAATTTGCTATGACCACCTGAGTGTTTGGATCATGGTCGCTGTTCATCAGCCTCCGTGCAGAATAGTTGTTAGCTGCGTTCAGCTAAAAGGCTTGGCTAGCGTTATTTGATTATGGGGTGTGCAATTCTCATTTGCCGACTACGCAGAATAGTTTGCTATCAGCGTTAGTTGGTCCCTATGTTGTGATTAGTGGTTTCCACCCGTCTATTTGATGACTCGTTCACAACAGTTTGGGATATTCTGTCACGCCAGCCCAACAACACTTTGATATTACCTGCCGTCACTGATAACTCACACAATTCGTACGCATTTCACGTTCAGTGAAATCTCACACATCTCTGGACTGCACACGTAATCCACATTTTCTGAAAATATTAAGTAAGCTATCATAAGGAATGTACTTCATTTGAATCTTTCCTGGGTTTATTATGTAGCACCCTATGCCCAACTCGTTGATATACTTCGCTTCACGATATGCCTATATGTGTGTGTGTCAAACCTATCATCCAATCTAGTTTTCTGTCAATAAGTCTCAATCTAATTTTAAAATGTTCTACTTGTATTATCTGCGGAAAGTGAAATTTGCCGTTTGCGAGTAATAAATAACATAATGGTTAGTCTACGCGCACTGTAGTATGACGTGATCCATCAAAGTCAGAAACAGTTAAGGAAAAATCAAGTTTCTCATGTGATTATGGGTAGTCTAGTACGTTGGAAGATCATAACATAAGTGCTACGAAGTGAGTCTGTCTGACATTTTGTTTATGCCATACAGATCAGACAAATGATGATGCTTAGTTGAGTACACCCCTTAACGGTAGCCGTGATGTGTCCGAACGGTTTCATTTGGCGAGTGTCTGTTTTCGCAACTAAGCTTGATTGAAGGAGAAGCAACGAGCGAACACAAAATGATGACCAACACAAATTCATCTACCTAAAAATGATATCTCGTGAATCGTTTTGGCTTAGTAGGTGAAAGCAAACGTTACCAACAGTAGAATTGATTTTGGTAAAACAAAAATACCAATGGTTGGTTCTCCTTTGTTGTCCGTTCAATGTACTCAGGCAATTGTTCAATAATGCATGGGTGTTCTATAGATTCGTAATGCATTCGTTATTTATTTCATTCAGTATATCAGGTCAACGTATAAGCTCAAAATTTGGACACCACGCGAGGTTAACGATATACTTTTTCAACTCTATACAGTCAACTATGTGTACCTCGGTTCAAACCTACACAGATAGGTCAGGTGGATTATATTTGGGACTTCAGAGTAGTTAACGTTGTAGATGTACTAGTTACCATCTAATGGCTTTAGACGAGAAGCGTGCATGCTGGTAAAGAAGCGGAACATGTAAATGTTAGACACTGAGAATAGTACTTTATAATTCAATCGTACAAGCGTATTTAATACTATTGTTATTTGTCTGTTTATTGTGACTGCGGTACCAGCTATCCTGATACTGCTCTATTAGGCAAAGGGAGATTATCCTTGTTATTGTGGACTCTCAAACTGCTCCGATTTATAGTTTTGATCTAGTAGGGTGATCTCATAAACTGTGAATCTTGGCTGTGATTTTATGGACACCCTTTTAATGGCATCCTATTATGAACAAAGAGGTCATTAAACTGAATCATTAAGCTCTTATCAATATCACCAGTCGTAGAATTTACTGCATGTATAGTTCTATAGAGCATTCTGAATTTGTACTGGAAAGATTGCACTTTAGAGCACGCATGTGAGATTTCATTATAGAGTTCTATCGTTGAAAATGCATTTCTCGAAACTAAACTCAGATCGAGGTTACTTTTAGAGGAGAGAATAACTAAAGATCAACGGGTGTGTGCATAAAAGTGAACATTTTCAGCATAGGCTACTGCCGCTCAAGTTGTTCGTAAAATGTTGGCGTTCAAGGTGTACATAAATTGAGCGTTGGCAGAGTTGGTAGTGGAGATGAAACAGAATCACATGAAGTTCTGTTTGATGTTGAGTGACTGAAACTAGTTCTAGAAAAAATCTTTGTCAGAGATGAGATTAGACTACTGTTATAATCGTGATAAATGGAGGTAACTCGCATACTGAAAACGCACAGACTCTGCAATGCCCAATAAGTGTATGGCTCAGTCTTGTATTCAAGAAATCATGTATGCCATTCTCCTCCAATGTTAAATAAAGGGTTTCTTATTGTCAGTTAGCTATATATCACACCACACAACATTCGCCATAATATTTTATGCTAATTTGGTTTTGTGGCTACTTGGTGTTAACACGGAAGTTCGTACAGGATTGTCAGGCACCAGTGTCTTGTAAACAAGAATCTAACTGCTATGGTCGGACTGCTGATATGTGCCAAATATGGATATGGACTGCGGATGTCAAATCACTCGGCTTATTTTCAAAACCAGGCTACTTGTAACCTTTATCTTTTACAAATTTTAGAATGAAAGACCAGTTGAACAGGACAACATTTGTATTTGAGAAATGCCGAGTAGTGTCATGGGTTTAATGAGAAGTTTATTGCGAGCCTTGGAAACAATTTAACATATAAGTATTAATTTACGGTAAAAGGTTTGTCATACAAAACGGTTCAGCGTATTCAAGTTCGCGTTTATACGATTAACTCACAAGGAGTGGCTTCGGTTTCCAACCGGTTTGCAGTAGAGAAACAGACTGAAGTAATATAAGTATCGGGTTAGAAGAAACTTAAGTTAAACATTGTGCATACAACTAGACATCTTGTTCGTGTTTATCAACACAGATCAACAAACTGTTGCCCCAACCTCTGTCTGTCAATGATTCCAAACACGTCATATGCAACCCAGTAATTATGTGATACTTTCTTCTACACCGCAGTAACTTTGTATTTGTCTAATTATTAACCGGTATGGAAACTCTGTTACTTTGAAGCCAAGATGGCTTATTCTCAAATAATCTTGCCATGTCTTTGCTGTCAAGTTTTTCGTATACAACTCCGGATAAAAATCTTGTTGCCATACTTGGGATGCGCTCGACTTGTTAACTATGTGATTTCTGATCACTAGTGAGTGGAATAGACCACAACCGTGACTGATTTTTCGCTGGTTTTGCATTAGTTCAAGGTTAGTTCAACTAGCCACAAAACCTAGCCAATAAGCTCTATCTATTTGCTCTCCAGAGCGAAAAGTCTGCAAAATAAACACGACGTAACACTGTCCATGGTTCGAGTACTCCTCTTCTCTTTAAAAACAGGCCCAATAATGGCTGCCTTGACCGTTTACGTGCTTGCAAATGAAGTACACAGTCAGGGCAGTGCTGTTTCCAACGGTGAGTTCCTGTACACCGAAATGTCTATTGACAGCCTATCTTCACTTGTGTAACACATCGGTTAGCATTATTGAGCTGAACAGAAAGGTGCAGTGAGCTCATGAACGGATGTACTTAGAAAGAACCTGCCGATATGTAGAGATCAGTTTCCGGCTCCCAGGTTTTTGTTGAGGTAACACTGGCCTTCTGTTCCACGTATACAGCACTCTTTCGTGCACATAGTCGTGCATCCGCAGCCATATGGCGCAGGTTTTTGGGTCACAGGTTGTCAGTAGAAAGCCCAACACTTAGCAATCATGATGTGTCCGACACCCAAGTAAGCAATGACAATGCAAAGCAAATCGATCAAGATAAGGCACCGGCTATCGCGCATGGAATTCCTCTCTGTCTTATACACGGCACCGCACGAGTTGAATGCGCAACATATATAGCAGTTTTTCCCTCCAAATCCAGACTCTGCCCATATAAATATCAGTAACAACATCCGTCTTGAGATACACAAGTGGATGCAAGGCCAGGTCTGTCTAGACATGAACTGTAAGTAACGTGTTAAGCTGATGCAGCACTGAACCACCGGGAAACGACTGTAAAAGTTGTTAGTTTGAAAAAATTAACTTAAATGTTGATAGCCGTTAATTATTCGGTTACATTTTTGAAGGGTGAGATTGTTCCATTTAACTGAAAATGTCGCATTTACTGACACGCCAATGAGCACGTCAAATCCAAAACGTTTTTATGGGTTACACGATTTCTGTAAACATGCAGATTGTCTAGCAAACACACTTGTTTACTTTGAACAGTAACGTTTTCCACACATCTGTCTTGTTCAGGTTTAAATATCTGACATACTTATAGCTTTCCGTTTATGACAATGATTGGGTTTTGTTTGTTACCGGATAACTTAAAATACTCAATACAATCAAACTTAATTGATCAATACGAAGAGGTATGTGACAGCACACCTTTGACACTCGTTTTATACCCAGTAATTTTTGGGAACGAAGCACAACCACGAACAGAGAGTGCGATTGAGAAGTTGTAGTCTGTCAGCTAGCTACTCTCCAGTGGTCAAGAAAGCTCATCAAGTGTTTAAGCTACAAACGAGAATGTTGAATATTTCAACACTCAATGCTTACTTTCTTGCTTCCCGAGCTGCAGGTTTATCATCAAATTGGTGTACCTTACTTGATGAAGATTTATCTTCTTATTGAGGAGACTTAATGATGAACTAAAAAGTAAGCGACA
Organism: Paragonimus heterotremus; assembly: GCA_013368495.1. Lineage (NCBI taxonomy): Eukaryota > Metazoa > Platyhelminthes > Trematoda > Plagiorchiida > Troglotrematidae > Paragonimus > Paragonimus heterotremus. The sequence goes on from LUCH01000517.1 coordinate 78,497, forward strand.
GCAACGCTTTCCCTATCATCCTTTGACATCACCTTAAATTTGGTGAAGTATCCATGTCGCATCAACATGGTAATTGTGACCTATTTTCAGCGTAGGTAACCTTCAATCAACCATGCCACCCACTGCGAAGCCTACTTCGAACTAATCAAAATGGTTAACTGAGAAGGCATTAAGTTGCAGGCTTAAAAATAAATCGATTAATGCGCGAACGACTAAGGGTTGTGCCATATCTGGAACAAAAGACCAGATTCTATCGTAAGAGCGGCGGTAATTGGTGTTTTCTGTCGTAGGTTCTAGTCAGGCCTTTCGAAAACCACGCGAAATTCTTAGATAATGTATACAGGTTATTTGTACTTGCAGAAAGAAGCATAGTTCAGTCGTTCGCTATTGTCACTTGTCATCTATGTTCTTCTGTGTGCTGAGGTGTACCTGTTACGACTGGTCGGTTGTGATTTAATTTAACCTCGACCCAGCTTAAATTCCTTCAACCGGATCAGTTGATTTTTATTTTTTTCCCGTTGTCCAAACTGTTGTACTTCTTGCTACTATTGTAGTTTTCGTCTGTCATTTTCTGATTCTCACGCTCTCCACGGGTCGTGTTGATAGCACTTCTCGTGGTTAAAGGATCTATATACATACAGAGCAACGTGCGAACAAAAATCAGTAAGAGCGCATGGATTGGATTTGGGTTGTGTAACGGAGCGTGCTACTATGTTGTTGGCGTCGCGTTAGGTTTTGATTATGTAAGTCGTGTGGTCTACTGGGCCTTTAGCTCATGCTTGTTTGTTTCGTTTTTTGTACAGGACTGTTGTTGCAACCGCCACTTCGGAAGAACGCTGTCTCAGTATCTCCACGCTGCACCGAAAAAGGTTTGCAATTGTAACGGACCACCAGAGTAGTAACGGCTGACTTGCATTTTACATTTGCCCCACAGTATGCAATCGTTTTTCTGTCACCCCCGCTAAATTAACGCCAGCTATGTACAGCGACATATATATATATATAAATATATATATATATAAGTTATGCACAACGATTACTGTGTTACCTCTTGCTATGCTCTTTTGTGGTTCTAGAACCAGTGAGTGAGTTGACCTTGAAAACGTTGAATAGAGTGAGACTTTTATCATCGAAGGTGTCGTGATGAATTCAACATCCGCTATCCGGCCTATTTACTCAGGATTTATCATTGTAGGCCAGATAAGATAGCCTAAGTTCTGGCCATAAGCGTAAAGTCTCAACACATATAGGTTACTTACAGGTGCCTGGTGAGTTCGTACATATAAATCAAATAATTCTCACAACTGGTTGCAGCTCTTGCGTTCCAACTGACATTTTCAACGAACCTCCTCCAAAGAACATCATTTGACTGCAGTTTCGCACTTGATGTAGTTCAACACTAGTGCAGGACCTTGCCAAAAAAAGAGACCTGAATTTTACGCCACGTTTTCATGAAGCAAGTTTACTGACCATACCTCTACTGAATTTATGTTGCTTTTTCTGTACAATTGACCACGCTTGTCTGTGGGTAATTTTCAAGGCTGGTGTCGAGAACGATGACCAGAATTCAGGTTCCGATCATGACAGGAACAAGTACTACTAACAGGTCCTCGTAAAAGTAAAACCTGTTTGGTCCTTCCATTATATAACGGGCGACTAAATAAATCGGTTTCCTGGCTAAACCCGTGGAGATTTTGTTTGTTCTTACCACACTGGGAGATGATAAGAACCCCTCGATAGTCATCGTTGGAGACCCTGGGATTCTTCTGGGTGAATCACCACGACAGCCATACGTCACGTGCGACACGGAACGGTAACCTCTGCGCTGCAGCCATCCCTTGATGGTTTACAATAGACAAGTTAAACTACAACCAGGAAAACAGGTTGTTCTGCAGATAGATTTTCATAATATCAATTTGCACATACAATAAATCAAAATAATTAGTTCAAGGGTTTCTACCGGTTGATAGACGTATATATTTAGTTTAAGAGAATAGGAGAGTTAATTTACTTGTACAGACAATCATCCCGTCGTGATCATCCAGTGATGCGCCGGGTTCTAAATCTTTGTTAAACAAAAGAGTGCTGCTAAAAGCCATTACTTGTAGGTCATCGATACTAATTTCAGGCATTAGAATATCAAATACAGAAATTTAGATCACCTCTAGACTTTGGAACGAACGTAAGGAGTTTTATCCAGATTTTACGCCAAAAGTTTATTAACAGTTTTGGGGGTAATGCCACGTAGAACCCGCTGGTTAGATGTCGTACGCTCGGAATTTTTGTTTCCGGGATCTTTGGAAACCTGATGAAAAACCTTGACGAATCTAAAGATAGTCTCTGAAATGAACATATTGAATTTGCCTCTGTCGAACTGTTCACCACGTTGACGCCTGATTTATGCAAATCATATATGGAAAAATAGCATACCAAGAGAATGAGAAATAATCATTGAAGAAGAAATGAATACGGATAACACGTTTTAGCAAACTCCATTTATTACTTCTGAGGCTGGTCAGCCAGCATTAGGCGGAAGGTTAGCAATCGCTTACTTTAGAACCTCGCTTCAAGGTGGCTCCTGATTGAGAATCAGGGCGTGATTCATTCCGGAAAGTTGGTATTTGCAGATTAAAAGCTGGCTTTGTCTGACTGGCAACTACTCAATCCGAGCTACTGGGGTGCATCTCATTTAAACTTGCCCTACCAAATTGGTGCATGCTAAATGAGGTTCTGGATGTTAAGCATGGAAATTCAGATATCATTATCGTTTCCTGAAAGTTTAATGTAGTTAAAACAAGGTATTGGTTTGTTCAGGTCACTTTGTGAACCACTAAATTTTAGTCCTTAAAAAGTTAGTCCGACAGTTAGAGTCAAAGTGAGCCGACATATCGAGTATCTTAGGATTATTCGCAGAATGTACAGTTTTCTCTTTCTATGTGTGTATGTACTAAAACATTTTTTATTCGCGTGACCTTTTTTGTTCAACTGTTGGCTTAGTATATTTTTTACCTGTGTCTGCTCCATAGAGTACGAAAAGCATTTATGGTCTCTTGTCTACCTGTAAGTACAACTTTTGCAAATGAGTAGGACAGATTAATGGAATGGCAACGCAGTCTATGCGGTAGATGATACTGTATGATGGAGAGGTAGGTTTGTGTAGTGCGGATAGATTGTTTACCCTGCGAGGTGAAATCTGTTCCACAGAAACAAACTGAAGAAGATGTGAAGGAATCTAGATTCTGTGAGATTGAATCTCACAGACTCGCTAGATCTTTAGACAGTTATGTCTGTAACATCTAATTAAGTTGCTTCATTTGCTTCATTTGTTGCGAACGTATATTAAGAAACGTAAATATCTGCGTAACTTTCTGTCTATGTTTGTTCAGTTTCCAATTCTACTCATGCGTTTTATCTCAAGTCTTAATTGTATTTTCAAACTGTTTCTTCCCGCGGGTACTTCCTGATTAGTTTTTAGAGTATGTCTCCGACAAAAATAACAAAGGTTTCTGAGAAGCAGAAAACATTGGTGAGACAATGTACTACTTGTTACAAACATCCCAAGTTGTGCATAATCACTGTTACATTTCATCCTGAATGATCGCATATGGCTGTTTGTTGCATACTGACGACTTGCTAAAAATACTCACCGTATACTTTAATAGGAACTCAGCGACTGCTGTTGCTTGATTTCAGTACGGCGAATAATGTGTTCTACTGCTTCAATCGGAGAAAAGGTTATAAATTTTTTGAATGTTCAAATGAACTAAGAATCAGAAGACTCTAACACAGAGATGTGCTGCCCACTAGTTTGGTTCAATCCTATATCATCGCATATGCTTGAGCACATATTACGGAAAGTTAAATACTTCTTCAGCTCACCCGTATAGAAGGTATTCAGACACCTATCAGGTTATGATGAATTTAGACAATATGTTATCTATCACAGCGTTTGTTCCAACATGAACGTGGGGAACATTACGAGTTCTTTTGTTACTAATACTAGCGATATTTTATGGAGATGATTACCATCTCAAAATGTTAGGTGCAACCATACATTAAAAATTTGCCTTTCCAAAGGACTCTATCCACACCAGTGGTTTTGTATTCAACGTAGGATAGGTGACAATAGAAGGTACTGAAATTTCGGCGAGAGCAGCCCAGTTCGTTTTACATGTACGTGAAAATGTCACTGAGATGTTTCCGAAAGATCCAGTTTTTGAAATAACATAGGAAACTTAGCGTCACATTTTAATCATCACCTGTTTAATTTGAATTCGGAATATTCTTCGCGAGTAGAAAGAAACAAATATACGTAAGTTCTTTTGTTCAGATAAAGGACTAATGATAGAAAGTTCATTGCATATTCTGTAAACAGAAAGCGCTTGTTAACTGCAATAACAAAAAACTGTGCACTCATGTCACACCTTAAATCAATATATCCATGTTTTCCGTTCTCCTATGTTAACGACATACAGAGTTGATTTCTAGAGATGGGAACGGTGGAATTGAAATTTTCTAGCACAAACCAAGTTGAATGTGCGACGTTCATTTAGACGGAACAATGTGAGAAGTGGAACAATGTTTTGCTTAGAAAATAGGTCAATGGGTTATGTAAATGGGACAACAATATGGGGATAGGAAGGTAGGTTTAATTCTTCTAACAAAATGAGTAGGTCAATTAGATTCACCTGTGAATAGTTCCATCGTTTCTGTGGAGAACATGAAATCTTGTAATGGAAAACAGAAGGACATAACTTCCTCAATGCAGAAAGAAGACAAATGTTGTGATATGTTAACATTTCTTTTGCTCTCATTAGTCGCACGAGGAAAACATTCACGTTAAATATGACAGACAAATAGGACTAGACAAACGTTTACATTATGTGATAAAAATGAACAGAATCTTGAGAGACCAACGGAAGTTTAAACAAGATAAAACGTTCAAAAGTGATTTGCTGCTGGAAAGGCAAATAGCGAGTCAACTTCAGATACTATTGGCGCACGGTTAAATATGTGAAAATCAATATAGATGCATGAAGCTAATAAGAACGAAAACACCACAAGCGAAAAGTGTATCAAAAATACACCAGGATTGAGCACCTCAGCGAAAAATGTTATGAATGAACAACTCAGTGTATCAAACAGTTGCTCGGTTAATATCTCCCTATTGTCTAAACTATTCTTCTAAACTGTCAGAGACGTTTGAAAGCGTGTTGGTGAGTTCTCGAATCACATATTCCACTGATGTTGATTCTTTATAAACGTTCCTTTTCGTAAAACAGATGAATTTTTGTGTGGTTTTATCTCTAGCTAAAACTGCGATATGGGTATTCCATTTGAATGTCTTCGGGACATTACTTTGTTGTGTACAAAAAACAACAGGTGTAATTTTGAAAAACTCTTATAAACAAATAAACGGAATGGCTATGAGTTGTCCGTTAGGTACGATATTAGCTGATGTCTTCTTGGAAATGTTCAAACGATAAGTCCCATATATTACTGCCAAAGCCGTACCGTACGCACGGTATTTTGGTAAGATTTTGATTTTTGTTGATGATGATCATGTTTTCTGTTTCTCAATCCTCTTAAGTCTATCCACACAAGTTCACTTTTATCTAAAGGAGAGGAATCAGACGGCAATTTAGCGTTTTCAGATGTACTTATAACCAGGCGTGATGAAGGGACATCAGAGCGATCAGTCCATCATAAAACAACATGGGGTGAACGATATCTTGAGTTCTCCGGAATTGCCTGAACTCCATACAAAACAACTAATTACTAGTAAAATTTCTATGCTGAACAGTGGCGTTGATGGATTTTAAGGTGAACTGTTCTAAAAATCCTGCAGGGGCAGTAGATCCCCTGGATCATTTGGTGGATTCCATATGAGACAGTAGGACAGGTGGGTAATCGGATCCAAATGTGAAATTTATGAGCTCTTGGCGTAGTTCAGCTGGTAAAGCGCTTGCCGCGTTGATACATGTCGTTTCTGTCGCTGGTTCGAATCCAGCCGAAGCCCTGACTTTTCACAGTTGGGTCTCATCTAAAAACACGGTTTAGTCAAGGTCGTATTTCATACAACCAGACGGATTTACACCCATGATAAGCTGTAGACGAAGCATGAAATTATGTGAAAAAAAAACGTTACTGGCAATTGGGTATCCTGAAAAATGTACAGGTATTCACAGTAAGGTGGACAGTTGAAATGTATCAATTCAAACAGCCCAAAAAAGACATATTTCTATTTCTACAACGCAAAGGGGATCAGTTTGTTAATGACATCAAACACAAATTAAAGTTTGCCTTATCCCGCAAATATATGGCTGCACCATTACGTTTAGTTCAGAACATCCAAAGATCAGTTCCTCCAAATCGCGAATGCAGTTTGTCTATTCTGTCTTTTGCGTTATCTACCAGTTCACTTGCGGTTGTAGTGACGTTTACAGGGCGGAACAGATCGATAATTATCCCGACGAGTATCGGAACACCTTCCGAAATGGTTAGAACAAATGATGATACATCACTTTCGAACCGGTTAATCCGTTGTCGAAATCCTGCATCATCGGTTGTTAGACACCTCATAATAACAGATCACCAAGTGGACCCAATAAGATCGTTCAAAATATTGTGATGTAATCAGAACTCAAAGTCACAAGCTTTTAGCGAGCCAATGTTGGTCAGAACTCACGAGCCGGCGCTATGTACACAAAAGTGGTTGAAGCAACCTATACAATTGTCATGCTGAGTGATGACATAATACGTGGTGTGATTGTACTCACATCCATACTCTATCTGTCACTAATAATCTATCGTGTAGAACACACATGTTTTACTTATACAACTGACGACCTGGTAACATATCGCAATATATGCCTTCTTTCTGCACTGATGAAGTTAAAGAAAACCCACTGTTTTTGGAAAAGAAATAAATCATGGTACGATCCCCAGAGTGACATTTCGTGCATCCTGAGCAAAGGTGATCATGGAACAAATTTAAACAGAACGACCGATTAGTTACAAAGTGGAGCCCACGAATTAAGATATCAGATAGATAGGCGAGCAGAAATGAGGAGATTAGCATTTGGGAATTTTGATTGCCAAAGTGACCGTATTGATAAAAAGAAAATTATTCATGAACATACCGAGAGGATAGTAGTATTTAACGATCAGGAACTCAGCAACTCGAAAAGTATGCTATCGAGAGTGGAGAGGTATCAGAAAAATCCTCAGAACTTTCGCTATGTGCACTATTTTTCTCCGTGGTTTGTTATCATTGAAGTCAATTTTTATCAATCAGTATTTGCCGTTACGGACTATGTTTTCATTCAACCTAGAAAGTAAGTCTTCCGACGCCTGGTCAACTGTCACCTTGAAACAAATATTTGGAACATGGTAAGTGGTAGGTACATATATTTTCTCAGTGACTCATCATTACGACGGTTGCAACAACGTGAATCGTTTTTATCTCAAAAACTTAGGGGTAGGTTGTAATGTAATGCGTTACCAGTTTCATGGAAGGGTCTGGTTCACGAACGGTTTTTCTGAACTTACAAGATCTGCTTTCGTCGACTGATCGCTAACTTCGCAATAGACGTCATGAATCTTGAATTACAATGACAATATGATTATGGATATACTAGCCAGTTTGATTAAATGAACTGTGGTCAGGTCGACTTTAGCTATGACAGTCACTCGTTAAAGTTTTTCAGGGACAAGGTCATTCTTGTGCATTATGAACGTCTGTGATCATCTACTCGAATGTTTTTCCTTCCAGGAAACCAAGCCTCTCTCTAGTGTTCTTATGTAATTTTCTCCACAGCTCCATGTAGATTAGCGGAAACAAAAGAAAGTGCCACCGACAGGCTGGTTTCCTTTGACTTAAGACAAGTAATTTTGAGGTAAGAGAACGTATACAAAATTCAATCGCATCAAGTGTTCAGGTAGCCTAATTAGTTCGTCTTTGCGTTGTTTGATGCATATTGTAAAACTCTTAAACGGTGGCTTTGTGCAAACCCTTTTCACTAGCTTGGGTGGTGGGTTTGATTTATTATGTTACTCAATGAAACCTTTAGGGAATGCATTTGATTTCAGTTCGGTTATGCTCAGTCCTTAGCAGTATTGTCCCATGTAAGTCTTGGTGCAGCCCTTAGTTATTGTTTGTTTGTTTTAAATGGTTGCGTACCATTCTGTGCTGTCTACGCAACATATGTGGTGGAACAACACTTCTATGTCTGTGTACAAATTCCGCCCAATTCTTAACATGGAAAAGTCTGTTGAGGTAGACCCTATTGGTTTTTGAATGGTTGATTAATCTGTTTGACAACAACATTGACCATGAAGTAGACATTTTCAGCACAAATATCTGAGGGTTCAATCAAAATATCAGTCAGGAGAGGCAAAGTGATTAGTTGCGTAATACGGCGGGACACTCTGGGGCAGTACTTTAACGTCTACGGAGCACATCAGTTCATAATGCACATTGGTGTTGAAAAAGCCAGTGATCAGTTCTAAATAGTATCTGGTATAATATGGCCGGAATACATGTGTTGCTGGGACAAAAACGGTGAACAGTAAGCATGCAACTTTATCGTACGAAGCTTTTGTCATCGCTGGGGTAGGCTACAACATCATGTCAGATTTGCACTTCCTCAAGAAGTCGTATTGTTGAGTTATCGACCATATCGATAGAATGTTCCAGGCAAAGTGAATACACTACGCCCTTTAGAAGCTATAGTTAGCTAGGGAGCACAAAACAAGCGGAACTCATGTGTAATGCTACAACTCAGCGCAGATCTTCCGGCAGATTTATCTAAATAAGAACATCTTACACAAGCGTACTGGAAGCAAATGGCCGCTGTTTTATTTCTTGACTAGTGGTTATTGACAAATCGATACTCACTATCGGCTGACTTACATGCGGGCATTACATGACCAGCTTCGTGCCTGTTATGGAAAGCGTTGTATAGATTATATTGCAATTTCTAATCTTAACATTTCGTTTACTCTCTTCAGACACGAACGTAAAACATTGGAATATACAGGACATAAGGAAAGCAACAACACTAGAAACAAACAACTACTGATTTTACACAAAATAAGGACTGTTATCAATTCCAGGGCAGACAAACTGCATGAACAAACAGGTTATGCACACACAGGACCGGACGGTGAGTATTAATTAACATCTTCGGAGAAGGCGAGCAACTTCGGATTCTGAGTACGCAACAACACTTAAAACGAATTGGTGGGGTGTGACCTGTTTCCGTGATGTGCTTTGCCATGGATGAGGTCGGATTTCATCTCACTCGCCTTCTCCGAAGCTATGTTAATCAATACTCACCGTCCGGTCCCGTGTGTGCATAACCTGTTTACTCACGCAGTTTGTCTGCCCTGGAATTGATAACAGTCCTTGTTTTGTGTAAACCCAATCGTTGAGTATGTCTATTGTTGTTGCTATCCCTATGTCCTGTTTATTCCAGTGTTTTATACATTCGTGACTGCAGACAGTAACCGAAATGTTAACATCTCGCGACATTTGTCTTCTATCATTACTGGTGCACTGGATCAAGGGAACTCAGTGTTTTAAGTTCCTAATCCCTGAAATTTTGGAAAATTCCGAAACATTCTGAAAGAAAATGCTAGTTTTCGCGTTACTTTCGGCAGGTTGCCATTTGAACAGCAACGTATGTGCATATGTTGGGTGGTTTAAGTCATACCATCAAAAAGTCGAGTGCTGGTCAGGGCTCGCGACATTTTTATCAGAAAACCAACAAAGAAGATTGCCATAAAAGTTTGTCGTTGAAACAGCATTCTATAAGTATCATATTATGAAAAAAACATGTTCACTTGAATTGTGTACACATAAGTGGAGCTCAGTTTTGATGTAAATCGAAGGATGCGCTCCAAACTTCACGCACAACGTGACAACAGGTAGGTATACTGGGCAGAAGAAACCCTACCTAGGTCTTCGGTACGGAAAATGCAATTTTACTAAAGCTATAAAGAAAGCATGCTTTAATTGTTTGAACAATCTTGACGGTTTTCGTAGTCAGCGAATAGAATCAAGCTGCACTGTTCACCAACCGAACCCCACCTTTGAACTACACTGTTTTAACATGACAATAAGGTTCAAGTCTCCGGCAGAACTCCGTCCCATATCTTACCTCGTGTATGTCGTAAGCCTGGGTTAGAACCTCTATGCTTGTGGTGTAAATCTCGTCCCTCTAGTTGATTTGTGGGGCTAATTAGTCTTCGAAATACGCCTGTCTGAAACGTAACCAACGGTCCGAGGAAAAACGAAAATTCTATTCGTCTTTACCAGTTGTCAAATCAAGGGACTGCGAATGGTTGCCTAAGTTTGTTGCCGCCAGCTTTTCTCGTTCTTTACAATTAACCGCTCCTCTATTGTGACAGTTCCAAAAGAGTTCATCTAACTGCTTTATATTACAGCTTCTTCGTGCGTTGTATAAACCGACCGTCGTTAACTTAGTACTGGAATTTCATTTGGCCTCAAAACTTTGTCGCCCGATTTATATGGCGTTGCAAGGGATTTAGAACAATGAATAATCTAGGGTGTTTATACAAAGAGACCGATCCATATCGTTGTCCGACAACCTTTTGTCTATCTGATTGTAAAAAGACAAAATCGATCAATTGTCTACGATGAAACTGGAAAGGTGACATACAATACCCAGCAACATTGCTACCAACACAGTCGGTAGCGTCCCGTTCCTACTGGTTCGTCATAGCAACCGAAGACAAAGAAAGCCAATTTGCGAGGCCCACAACGATTGACTTGCGCTGTGCCATTTAAGGTTCTAAGCTGTTACCGAACATTCAATGGAAACTTGAAGGGCTAAAACCAGGAGGTATGTGACTGGAGGAGTTTGTGGTCTACTTAACTACTGCTGGCTAGTGAGATGGTGGACTAGTACGAGAGTGAAATTCTCAACTCCCGGAAACAATAAGAACAGATACTCAAATGGCCTAAACTAATCTGGTAAAAATGTATGAAAAACGTGAGAAAAGTAGTAGTCCGACGTAATAATAAAAATTCTGACTAGTAAGCAAAAGAGAAATCCAGATTCCGACTGGGAACCAAACGAAAACTACAACAAAAATTTTCACCAAGTAGACTGAAGAAAAGATATAGTAGAAGGTTAACATTACTCGAGGTTCTTAAAACAGGATCGGATGATTTGCAACATATCGGGGACCTCAGTTACTACGAATGAAAAAAATGTTTGCACTCGACTTGAATTGCAATGTACAGCGATGAAGATAAATGCTGGAAAAGGAGCTCGTGTATGTTTGTTGTTATTCGTTTTATGCTTGAGCAACAAATTCAATTTAAAAAATAACAGTGAGAAGAACAACAATGGTAAAACAGATCCGACAGGTACTTGAACTGTAGAATAAATGAATGTTTACCGAAGTGGGTTCAGGATGTGACTTCACAATTTACTTCCTTCAACCTGGCATCGGGCAAACCTCCGGCTGCATCTATCACCAGACATCGGTTGACAACCGAGCACCGGATTAATCTCGAATCAACATTCAGGATTATAATGCGCTACGTTAAGCCGCGCCTCCTGCGGTTTACTCAGGCGGTCGCGATTAGTCGTCTCAAACCAGCATCGTGTGTATAAAACATTGATATATAAGCCTTGATCACCCATGGACCTAACGTTCTTGTACTGTTGTTCTCCAACTCATTTGCAATTTTGTTTCCCTAACCCTCACTCCACTATTGTCATATATACGGTCCTGGTAATTGTTATCTGGTATTGAAGAGACAACACGAAATGCCAGCATCTACCGGTGTCCGTCTTCCTGCTGATATATTCAAATTTATAAAGGAAACCGATTGTTTCAAATTCGGTTTCGTTCCGACTTGGATGTGGGGAAACATTCAGATAGGCGCAATTTCTTTGTGACATGTGCTATTTTGTGAGGTGGTTTCTGAAAACAAATGGTTGTGTTAGGTAGTAGATGATTAGTCTGTGTGACCAAGCAAACTTTGCCTGTACGCCGCCTCACTGAGAATGGTGAAGCGTTGAGCAAACTGGGAAGCACTTGGATATCAAGCTGTTTACAGAAGTGTTTTCAGATTGGCTATTTTCTACTCACACTGGAGAGCAGTGAGCGAAGTACACTTCTGGCTTGCTTCAGGCTTAAAGTGGACAGTCTGATATGCAGTATGGGCAGGTTACATGAAATGAAGCACTGTATGGTGTAGACCAGTTTTAATTCTCCGAAGAACCGTGTTTGATAGTAGTTTTTACACAGTTTTGTTAATATTACTGTGCATTTTTCAAGGTGGCAAGTGTGTGGTTCTCCCTGGCTGTGCTACTACGATGGAGTACGTATTAATAAACAAAAACTTTAAATATATTGCATTTGCTTTTCTTTGCTGTTACTGGTGCTTGATATTAATTAAAACTGTTACTTACGTACCACGCTGATCCTCTGGTTCAGGCAAAAAAATACAAGGCGCATTTGAAGTGAAGGCACACCACAATGTAAGTAAATCTAATTCCACAAAGTGTGATCTAACAAAACAGCTTGTCTACTGGAGTATTTCCGGTGAAATGCCTACTCTTTGTAACAGACACAAAGACTTAATGTGATGAACAGTATATGCGAGAAAGCTTGGTGAAACCATGAGACTGACCACAAAATCCAATCAATTTCTTGTTATTCTCGGTATCTTGATTACATACGAAGTGAAAGTGGACTCGGTGTGGTGAACAGGTGTTTTGTAATTTCTTCAGCCGGGAGCCACTTAATTTTGTTTGTGCTATCATTCGCTAAGTTACAGTAATGGGCGAGCAGTGAAAGTGTTGATTGCGTAGGCCGCAACGGTTTGAGCCTGAAATGCATAATATACCTTCACGAGCACACATCTAACACCTTAGGGGCCTCCTTTGATACGTTCTATTCCAAACTATTATGACTTCACGGGTCCAGAATGGGGTATGAGTAAACACTTACGATCCTGACCTAAACGGCTACCTTGAAATGATCGTCGGGCTTGTGTGCTGTTTTGATCCGCCGAACAATGTCGATTAGAAGTTTGGTTCTTCTGGGTTCAACCTTGTCAAACAGGCCAACCAGGAACAGTCGAAAGTAAAGCAGTTTGTCTCATAAAATTGTATGTCGCCCTATAGACCGCGTGAGAGTGCATAGGTAACGATCCTATGAGCATACGGCAGAACTATTTTCATGGTTGCGGCACTGCTACCTTTCGTAACAGGAAGGAGGGTGTAAGAAGAGGTGCCTTCAAAAACAGAGCACACCGATCGTCCAACGATTGACTGTGACCGCGGATGTATTATACAGTACGGTCGGAAAACACATAGTACCACCTAAAAACCTGGTGTAGTGACAAATTCATCCACTGCAGGCAGTAGTGTTCGGAATCAGACATTATTATTTTATTAACTGCGTCCCCAAGGGTAGGCAAAACCTTCACTGCCAAGTCAGTCAAATTCTTGGATCATTCGCTCCTAGAATAGTCCTCTATGAAACCCTATATCCTGTTGTCTCGCAGGTTAGACGTATTAATCAGATATTCAAGATGGGGGCAATCGAGGCAAACCACTTCCGTGGCATAAACGACCAGGAAGTAACGAAATTTATCGTTCTTACTTAACCCCTCTACCGTGAACATGCACGCCACACTGAACAAGGAAAGTGACCGGGCTGATTTGTATGGAATGTGCTTGCACCTTCAAAGTGCAAAGTGCTGCTCCAAGACTGTGGCATCACCATTCCTACTTTCTTCATTGCAGGTAATCCGCTTGAGACTGTGGACAGTTTCACATACTTGGGTAGCGCTATCCTGTCAGCCTGTAATGTTACTGATCAGATATCAGCAAGAATAACAGAGACACGAGTTGCCTTTGCCAAACTACGTCATCTGTGGTGTCGAAAAGATGTTCAGTTGTCGCTGAAAGGAAGAGTATATAATGCTTGTGTACATTCTGTTTTCCTCTACGGTTCGGGAACGTGGCCTGTTTGCAAGGAAGATTTCAGCAGAGCTGCTGTGCTTGGTCATCGTTATGTCTACAAATTGGCTGATGGCATGAGTAATGTGGGCGTTCACCAGCGTGTATCCGGAAATGATCGGGATGAGCGATTAGTTGGCCAACTATTCAGGCTGCAAAGCCCACGATAGTTGGGTCACGTACTCTGTATGCCAGATGATTGTTTGTCGTACCGGGCATTAGATACAGAGACCATCAACAGTTAGGTGGAGCCGCGTGATGATCATGCGAAAGGGTGGTCACAAAATATGAATGCGTTGACTATCCTACTGAGCAGGTCTCGTCTGCCTTGCTGGGGTCCTCGTGATCACTAAAATCGCTGGTTAGAGGCGCTATCCGAGATTATACTCGAGAGCATACATGCTATTTCTACTGTTTCCGCCTCGTCCTCTTTTAATAATTCCTTTACTTAATGAGCTTTTGTTCCAAGATATTTTAGGAGTGATGGGCGATCCAGTGCCTTCTGATCATGTTTGTAGCTGTTATGACGAAGACGAAGATGTACCGCATGTTGATGTATTCAACTGGGGTGTTACAGTATTTGAGCAGCGTTAACACTGCGAGCCTCCGTCTACATTTGCACTTACGAGTGAAAAGAATGCACACCAAATGTTATAACCCCATGCTTCAGCACTCCTCTGCTATTATCTGTGGTCAGCTCAGCGTCTACCATCCTTAACTGTAATCAAGGTTTGACATGATTAAACCAGAAAACGGAAGGCGTTTGTCCACAACAGTTGCATTAATCAACTGGACCATGCAGACAATGGTGAATATAACCCATTTTGTTTGGCAAACTTTGCCAGACGGGGTGGACACTCAGTCACAAGTGATTACGGATAGTTTCAAAGAAGACAAAAGTTGTGTTGTCAAGTTAGATGATTATACACAACAATCGTCTATTGAGCAAATCAACAGTTGGGACATAATTGGGACATAATCCTCACATGCACAGAGCAAAGGCTTTTACCTAAGTGATTTTGAAGTGTTCGATATCATCATGAGAGCTGGAGTCCTGCTGACATAGTTACCGTAACCAAGCCGTGACTGGCCTTTTAATCGACGTAGGTTAATCTCATCCTGTTCGATAGTTTGTCTGGGAAAATGTCTGATATTTTCTTGCGTTGGTCTTGTTAGTGTTCAGCGAACTATTAGTCTCAATTCAAACGGCAATAAAGTCAAGTAGACAAACTGACCCTCGGAGATATCGGTTGTTTATTTGGAGGTAAGGATTATTCTACAGTCAAAACCAATTTCCGATCATTTCCTCAGCTGGTTATTCTTGCGGCAAAATAAGCCATTCAACTGATTAGCCTTATGGGTTCATTCTTAGTACATATCCTTGTCAAGAGAAGAACATGAACTCCGCAAGCTTACTCACTAAACGTTACCAAATAATTATTGTTGGGCTTCAGTAGCAAGTGTTATTGTACAACAGATCATACGAAAGTTATAAATTCGTTATTATGACTAAGTTGCAAGCTGGTGTGAAAGCAGTATCATAAGTGAGTGACAAGGTTAGTTATTCGAGTCGATTTCATCCAAACAACTAGATGTATCTCATCCGCATATTGACCATTGAGGGAATGCCACAGAATTGGCAGAAAGAAGAGCAAACAGCATTCAATAAAATGAAATGACTTGTTACGGAAGACCCTGTATTCACTTACGACAGTCAAGCACTACCTTTGATTGTTTATTGTAGTAACAATGAAACTTGTCTTCTTGAAAAACAGAAGGCCGATGAGCAAACTGATAAAGAGCCTTTCATATGCTGAGCGGAACTGTACGGGAAACATAAAAGGAAATGCTAACAGCGATCTTCGGCATGGAATGATTTAGTGCATGTGTATTTTGTCGAGAAACAAGAATTCATATCAACCACAAATCGTTAACCTTAACATTGAGAAGATCGTTGTTAACAGCAGTAAAGACGCTTTCCGGAATTTAAAAATATGAGTTTAGGCGCAAAGGAGTGATAAGCTGTCCAGAGCTTGTAGGAAAGATTCGTCCTTCGAAGCGTTTCATTCTGGCACTAAAGCGCCTGTAGTTTACATGACGACGGCAATCATCCTAATAGTAGTACTCAGTTAATCAGAATCAAGCGACTGTGCGTTACAGCTACCGGCTGGAACCACTTAGGAATAGATGACTACACGACATGAAAACGCTGTCCAAGGAAACAGCACTCACCCTTAGCGAAAGTGAACAGTGGGATGTTAACGGACTGGATTGGAGGAAGTCATCTATACAAGGCAAGTTACTGAATCGCGGAAGATTACGTTCAATCAGTGTGAAAACTCGGGAAAACTGGTATTCCAGAGCAGCGACCAATCAGGTTGGCATTCTGGTGTAGTATCGTTTAAGTGGGTCATGCGTTAAGAAACAAACTGCAATTTGAGGTCAACCGACCAATAAAAAGCTGAGGCTTCAACATCAGTTGCATTTCTTCATTTCTGCTAGACTTCTTACGCACAAAAAGCACATAGAAAATTTGTGCAACTGATAGTCGCTCCGTGCAATAGGTTCTGCAGAGTGATTTCATTCCAGTCCTATCAAGTATTAACAATGTGCAGTGTTTGACGTTTCCTTCCGTTTGTCTATGTGCATCAACAGACTGGAAAATAGTATATCGTTATTGTCGGTAAACGGGAAAAGTTTTCCCGACACACCATTGACGTTTTATAGCCCAAGGGAGTCTTGGTGGAATGATCATCTGTATAATATGGTTACCAAAAATGTCATTTTGGATGTTTCTTCCAACTGAAGTAAAACGAAACCCACTGTGGTGTCTAACCGACACCGTAAGAATGACAGGTACATCACATTACAGGCAATGGATTACAAAAACGAAAAATACCGCGTGAGAGTGAATTTCCAGGGAGATTTTTAGACTAGAATACATGCACTAGTGATAGAAAGAGTGATGAGGAGGTCATTTCCCCCTTTTGACATTTAAAAGTGATGCATCCAGTGAACTGGTCGGTTGTCTGCTGAAAAGTGCACTGGTAAAGACCTGCTATATAGTATGGACAATCACTTCATTTAAGAGCTATCTGGTGTGCTTGTCGTTCCCCGAAAATAATTTGCCAGTGTTCTTCGCTATTCTATGTCTACACTGTCAGTTGCTGTTGCTCAACGACTATCACACCGGATCCGTGGACATCTTCTGAATAAACCCATCTCGAATTCTATCAGACCAAAGTTAAACGACACAGGTCTACAAGTCGCGATGAATAGAGCTTATACAAGTAATTATAAAGTGTCCTGCGTTGATTTTCGGGGGTGTCAGGGCTAGAATGTTGTGGGCGACATAGACGATTGTAGTTAAACTCCACAATGACAGATGTGCTTCCAAAAGAACTTCAAAGAGTCTCTAGTGAGATGTGCGTAAATTGTTCGAAGCCCACTCACTCATTACTCCGTTTACCACGTCACCAAATGTCGATCACATGCTTCCTATAAACACAACATACTCAAATGTAAATGAGCGAACAACTGGTCGATTAGAGTATCATGCCGCTGTTGTCGTGACAATTCTGTATAATCCTGCATCAGTTTTATAAGTCAAATGAATCCGTTTGGAAACCATGACTTCTCTTGAATTATAAAACTGTTTATCATAGTATTACACTTTGTGAATGTGTTTAGGGGATCAGGGACCACTGAGACCGTGGCGGCAATGCGTTTGATGCAACCAAGGACAGACAACAAGCGCTTGCAAATTTGAGTTAGATCATCTTTGTTGCTCATCTGGAATTCTGTCGCAAGCTTACAAATGTCTCCAAATCCGTCAAGATGTGAGATCTCACATATTTGGTGTAAACATGAGTGATAGTGTAAACAAGACTGAATGAGACATACTTTTACATAAATTTACAGTTACCATGGCTAATTACTATATCGTAATTTCACAACATGAGTTCTTCATGACAGTCATGTTTATTGCATTCATTCTTTAATCAAACAAATCCTACGTTAATGAAGTATAATCAATATTAATGGCCGTTTACTTAGCTTTATAGTAGTATTAGGAACTCGAGTCGAAACTTCCATCGGCAATGTGATTGAAAGGTGAATAATATCAAAATTTTAAAATTCGAAGTATTATGTTATCGTACTGTGAAACTTTTAATGGATTGACCTTGTGTTAGGGTGCCCACCCTGTTACCGTCTCAAGGCGCCTCCGCCGTGAGAAAGGAAAAAAACGGATGACCTTGTCCTAGATAGCGTACCTGCTCAGAGCGACCGAGTGGTGACCTTGGGTAGTTTTTACCCATCTGACTTTTTATTCCACTATGTCCATTAGTGACCTCAACTAGTTTTTCTGGCAACTGTCCTTCTTTGTTTGGCCCCCGCGCATCATATAAGTACTTTGTATTTGTCGCCTTTGTTGCACCACGTTTTGGAGAGGAACAAAGCTCTAGATTTTGAACACGTTTTTTGGCTTGCCTTGGGGGGCGAATACGGGACAGTCGTGGTACTTTTCGGGACCGAGGTATTTTCGTGTTAACTATTATTGCGACGAGAATCCGAATTTTGCCAGGCGAATTACAATAGCTAGGACGAACCAGCGTACCGTTCAGAGAGGTTTACAACACCTTGTTAATAATAAACTAAATCCAGCAGCGATGGATAAATCTCGTTATCTCTTTCTGATCAAAAGCAGATGACAAGGAGTTGAAGAGATCTCGCTAGATTGGGCCAAAAACTGCTTGTTGACTATAGTAGTTCAAGCTGCCATAAAGCTTCCTGCCAATATTTCTTTGTTACTACCTGCACCCCGTATTGAAAAGCACTCTATCTGTCCTAATGCTTCTCAGATGGCTCAAAGACATCTTCATTCTCATCCGTCAAATGTATGCCCGATTGTATAAAAGACTATTACAAAATAACATACGTTCTAGCGGATGTATCAATAAGTTCATGTAGTGTGTACTCTATGGATTTTTATTCACTTATTTCCGAACGTTTTCTTCTAAGAAGCGATTTATTTTTGTGAGATTTCATTCGTCTTCGAATTTGCCTTTTGGTCTCCCAAGTGATTCTCTCAAAGAATTCATACTTCTGTGCACACAGATTATTTGTGTTATGGATAGGTTCATCGTGTAGCAGTGGGTAGTCCATTAAGCCAAATACTTTCGGGTATATTTTTAAGAATGATTGAATGATAGCTGTCTAACGCAGCGGGTGGTACCAGCCTGTGTAAACGATACGTGCGTGATATTTTGATTCCTACCACCAATATTAATTTTGTATTCTATTCTAACTCTTTTTAATTTCGTTCATCTTACTCCTTCTTATTCTCATGAGGAAGAACCAAACAACGTTTTGTTTTTTTTCTCGACATTTCACTGAACAAACGGTAGGGTGGCTCACTACAACGCGCAATGCACAGCAATGTCGCTTGGAGCGGTCCGTATTTGTTGTTTTTCTCATTTGCGCAAGTTAGTTACAGCCTGGTACAAACCCTGTTTCATAGAGGCTGACAGAATTGCACCGATGACAGCCTGCAAGGAGGGGAAGAGATATAAGGATTTTCACAAAGGGATATTCTCAGTAGTTCGTTGACATTCAAAGTCAGAAAAGACTGATCAAGACTGTTGCGGGTATGGTACATAGGAAGTAAATCTTTATGAACTTACTCTTCAAAGGTGACCATATCGCGTAAGTGGAAAGTCACAGTCTGCTCTAATTCTTACATTTTCTGCGACCGAATTGTGGTTGCTATTCACAATTAGCACTGTTGCCCAGAATGTTCATAATCGCGAACTACCAAAATGTTTTGTCTCACATGTAATCTATCAGCTCACTTGCAATTGCAATGACATCAGTATCGGCAGAACAGATCGGTGCCTACAACTAAGAATGAAGGCGCTCCTAAGTGGTTGGTGCGCGTGATGACGCAATAGGCAGGTGAACCGAAATCCTAATTCATCTACTGCAAAGCACATCATAGAAACAGGTCACGTTGTTGAACTGGCTAACTCATTGCAAGTACTATTGCGTAATCGAAATCGCAAAGTGCTTGCTTTCTTCGAGGCAATGGTGTCCAATACTCCGTTCGATCATTTAGTAGATTTATATGATACAGCGGGTTAAGCAGATAAGTGTGTGAAAATGTGACATTTTCTAACTCCCGGCTTAGCTTCGTAGCTCATCTGGTATAGCGCTTGTCGCCCTTTGGCATGTTGATTTTGTCTGCGGTTCGGTTTCAGACGAAGCTCAGATATTTCACAGTTGGGTCACATCTAATCTTTATTCGCCAGTCGGCCCTGTGTGTATATAAACCGTTGACTGTTGCAGTTTGTTCGACCTGGAACTGATAACAGTCCCTGTTTTGTGTAAACCCAATCGTTGTTGCTATCTGCATGTCTTATGTTTCCTAATGTTTTACTTTCATGACTGCGGAGAGCAAACGAAATGTTAACATCTCGCAATACATATCTTTTATCGTCAATGACGCACATTACATCGAGTGACCTGAGGTTTCACCAGCCACTCTGAAAAATATTCATACCCCATCTTATCAGTTTCAGATACGAATGACTTTGGAGGCATAGCATATATAGTAACACAATTCCTTGTAGGTGAATATTCTAGCTTCCAGGTCTCTGTTTGTTCGCTCAGTATTGTGGCTTAGATATTTATGATATTAGCCGATATAAATCGCAAAGTTTTCTTGTGCATCAAGTTATCTCTACATATGGAAGATCATAAAGTTCAACCTTCGTTAGCACACTTAATACCGATTTTTTCGTTTCCAGTTTTACTGCTCATCGTTTGAAGAATAGGTCGAGCAATCGTTAAACTGAAAAGTACTAATGACTATTTGGCACTTTTTTAGATTGCAATCCAAATGCAGACAGCTCAGGTTATAGGAGAAACATGTTTCTGTTCACAATGTCTTTCAAATAATTGTGCTACACTTGCCCACTCCAAATACTGTTCAGAATCGTTGTGCATATGAACAAAGAATCTAAAGTAGATGGGCGCTTATTGTCCACTGGTTAACGGTTCCAAAGAAATTAAAATGTAGGACGTTAAGTTTATTTAGTATTAGTTCAATATCCTTTTCACCTGCAGCTCTTATGTAAAACAATGTGAACATATCGCGTATAGATCTTTTTCGCTTACAAGTGTAGCTGCTGCTTCCCGCTCACGTTTTGGCCAGAGAGCAGTACCACCTTTTGCCCCGATTGGACTTACCGACGTAAAGCCATTAAACTTATTAGAGCTGTCTATCTGTATACAAAATAGTATACTTCGTATGCCAAGTTAAACTGGATGCTCCTTTAACGTAACTGTTGCGGAAATATATTTTTCTTGGATACAAATACAATTAAATATATGCCAACAAACTCGTTTGTGAAGCTATCAGTTGAAAAAACCGACTACATAAAGGACGTCTTACGAAGTGACATAACCTTTTCTACCATATGGTATATATCGCCAGATCATCTTTCCATTCATATATTTGTAGATTCCCGTCTGAAAGTAATGCTGCATTAACATGATATAAGACAAGAAAATTGCGTGTACCTGAATATAGATCCACTTTGTTTAAGATGACTCATGGAGTGCAGTCATGTCAACGTTCATATAAATCAATTTGTAATATGACTTGTCATCTGCATATACTGTGAATCACATGTAACTTCGACTGATTTATCTCTTCGTTGCCAATAACACATCGGCCCTTTGATTGTCAGTTTTTACTGAATGCACACAAAGGGGCCACTTCTGTTTGCTTTGCATTATTATTGGACTAGTTTTTACCAAACACACATTGCACATTGCTGTGTTTCGGAGTCACAATATTCCGATTGATATCTGGATCTATGGCCACAAGTGGAAGTTCACCGATTTGACATTCATTTTAGGTATTTTGTAATTCATAGTCACTCATTATTGATATTTTCATGTTGTTGTTCTGATTTCTGATGATATGCAAGTGATGTTTGTTCTGGTCACACGTTTGAATATACATTGTACAAGAATGTTGTCGACTTTTTAAGAATACATTTGCAAACATACTAGAAGGAAAGCTGTTCGTCTTTGACCATACGTGGATGGCTATAGCGGAAGGTTTTTCAGAATATGGTTATTAGGACCAATTAGAAAAAGGGTGCACTCATTAGAATTTCGATATATTTTACCCGATGAATGTGCTCTGATTATTCTTTGCAAATTGTTTACACCATGAAAGAAAGACCACTTCAGCCTACCTGAACATTGTTAGAATATTCCTCTGCGTTATTTTCCTATCCGTGTTCCACAGCCATTAGTGAGAGGCATGAAATTCATCCATTTCGGGTTAGAAAATTTGCAAGAGGTGTCGTTTCCAGTGTGGCCCATCCGGTGATGGCATTAGTGGTCCGGAAATGACAATCACAATGCCCATTGTGATGGAGAATCCTCGCGTTTGTTGATGTTAGGGTGGTTTTTTTTCTAGCCAATGTTTTGCTCACAAAACACGTTTAAACAGCCATATAGGAATCAAAGTCAACAAAAAGATGTTGTTGGGGAATCTGGGCTTGAAGTTACTGCAGGCCTGATTCGAAGCACACCTCTTGTAGTCTGACGTGAACCGCTCGTATCAAAAACTGTGAGATATCTTTATTATTCTCATTATAGCACGTGACAAGCCGGTGACGTGACTTATTCCACTGAAGAGGCACGCACAAGAAGTTTGTGGATATATAGGAAATAGTTGCTCTTTCATGTCCTCTCTTCCATACACCACTAGGGCTATAGGTAACGTTTGAGAATTTTCTGTCCCCGCTCGTATCCAAGATTTATTGGGCAGGTAGATCGTACCGTGTGTTTGGTACTGCTTAGAATTATGTAATATGCAAAAACGCAACAGAAGTGTACAATTATTGTTGGACGAATTAATACAAACCGATATGATTCAAGAATATTTAATTTGCCTGGGATGAAACGGTATTTTATCAGAGAGAGCATACCATTTCACCCTCACTCGCTTCCACTCAGATGCTAGTTACTGTCCCACATATGTAACTAATTACGCTTGCAAGTCAATCATGGACCAGCCATCCAGTTTAGCTCAAACTTATTCTGAGTAGAGAAATATGTGAAATCTGTATTTTACTCGAATTTTGGAATGCGAACTTACACCTGCAGAGTAAAGCACCTTATCGTTCCTACTGGAATGTGCATTAGGTTAAGTATAATCACTCGTAGAAATTGGGACTCAACCTTTGTAAAACTCGGAGATGTGTTTGAGTTAAACAATGGTGCATGATTTAACCTAACCATTTTGAAGGCATTCTTAAACTTTCTTAGTCATTCAAAATAGTTTGACGTTCGTATCTGATTTACTTTATACCGTTAAAGTTGCAAGGATTTGACTTACAGCTACGAAAGTTCCCAACCTGGCTGGTTCAGAGAAACGAAAAATCACAATTGATCCCTTATGATAATGAGAACCAATACACAAGTGCTGAGCACTTGGAGCTCTCACTGATTTATATTGAGCAGCATTCACGTTCAATCTTGGCTTTCACATCCAGATGGACTGTTCAATCAGACTCATTCGGATACCATGCTTTAAACCAAGGTATTGTGAATAAAATTAATCCAGTCAAATTTATGGGTGTAATCCAGCAATCAATATAGTTAGATGATTCCTATACCCAACGGTGTTTTTGGTGGATTTCGGCCTGAAATGTTCGGAAAATCCTGTCGGGGTAGTCCATCCCTTCGATCTTCTAATGAATTCCATATCAAACAGTGAGACAGATGAGCAACAGAATTCAAACTTGGGGTTTACGAGTTCCTGGCTTGGCTTCGTTGCTCAGCTGGTAGAGCGCTTGCCACGTTCGGACATGATTATTTTATCGCTGGCTCGAATTCAAGAGACGTCCCGAGTTTTTTTAATTAGGTCCCAACGAAAACTAATTATCGGTAATCAAGAAAGTATTCAGCTGGTTAAATTAGGTTGGGAAACATGTTTTTGCCACTGTTATTTAGTGAAATTGTTGCATAGTAATTTTTTCACTTTGATACGACCGGACGGCCCGAGCTTTTCCGCCGAGCGGATGTGACTGAAATCATACGTTTAATGATTCATAGGTAATCAGTTTAATACAGTGTGGTGCACTGGCTAGTTCAAATTTCATTCAAGGCGGGGACACGCACTACTGCATTTTCCATTCTAGTGTTTCGACTTTGAGGTATCTCGATGAATATCCTGTCTAAATGATAAATTTTAGTTGTACTCTAAGTGATGATCAATCTTAAACAGTAATCAATCTTTATCAACTTTTTTGTAAAACAGGCCTATTTAGTTGTGCTAAATGATTACACTCACGTTCATTTAATCTCCGATAATTTCTATTGCTCATCGTGAGTTCTTCTAGTATGTTGTAATCAACAATCAGTACCAGCCACTAATGCATTGCAGCTTATGAACGACTTAGCGTTAGCCGCGCTGTTAAGGGCTGGCTTTATTTTACTAAAATACGCAGACAAAACCGAAGTCAAATCAGGGCTTCACATCTGAATGGCCACATCAGAAAAGGTCACAGTTCCGGCCAAATTCAGATGAGATTTGATGATCGAGCAGAAAACTAGCAAAATACGTATGATATTCTAAGCCGCCTGTTCTGTTAGCTTCATAAGAAAAACCACGAGCCTTTCTCATTTGTCCGCTGGTCTTTCTCCACATCATAAGGTCTTTATACTTTTGCCGAACGGACAAACCAGTCCATACCAGCGAGTTCTATCAACAGTGAAACACAACTTTCCAAATTAAAGCAAAAATTTGAAAGGTAGCTACAACTTTGTGGCTAGCTTTACTTGTAGTAGAGTTTCAAAACGAATTGGTAATGGTCTCTTCCGGTTGTCAAAACTAATTGTGGTCATTAACTCGATACGAACATGTGCTTTAGAGAAGAACGTCGAATGGATAAGGTAGCTTTCTTTCATTCAGTACGCAAAATCTCGTGCGCTATGCATGATACTGGTATGTTTAGAACAGAATCATAGGACTTAGAATTCTATTTACTCTTAAGGCTTAAAAGCAAGTAAGCATGTTTTAACCAACCGATGATAAGACCTAAGTCTGTTCGTGTGACAAGTTAAAACATCACCCATAATATTTCACAAGTTTCTGTGTCATGAAATTTTCTGTCAGTCCGTTTATAAAAAGAGGCGCTGAGCTTAGGATTCGCCTTAGGTAAAACTCTGCAGTCACCGTACCTTTCCTCAGAGAAAGTCACATTGAAATTTCATCCACTTGAGCGATACAACTTCAGTGTGATCAGATGAATGAGTTGACAACCGTGTTGAACTTTATAAAACGATGTGTGAGCCATTCAATAAGTAAGTTTGTTATGTCACACAAAACTCGAGGGATGAAGAATAATTGAGGCTCCCTACGTTGAATTACAGCAACTGAGCAATCTATGCACACACCTAGTTGAAGAAAGCTTGAAGCAGAAACACCAGCATTAATATTGTTTTGGTATATTTTGACTACATCTTGGCATAATTTACGTTATTCGAAGTTGCTGCGTTTGTTTAATCGAATGCTATTAACCTCTGTGTTGAATCTGTTGAAGTCCGTGTGTTACTTTTGTCGTCTTTAGTTTGATGTCATGCGGAGCGATGAATCCAATGTGGCCTGTTTCGTTTGCTTTTAGAAGGCCCACCCTAAGTTTGCTTTTATTTGTTTTTGTTGTGTGCTCCAAACGATTATGATGAATTTTTCAACCATGATTGCACATAAAATATTTGCTTTGCTCCTTTTTATGGCTGCCATTTCTTATCTACTAGAACCTTCCTTGTTGGTAGTGTTTGAAACGCTCTCAACTTCATCTGTACCCGACTGTTTCAATGAGCGCATTTCCCGCTGATCAGAGACTATTTGTGGATTCGTGTGTACTTACTCCATTTTGAACTCCATTCTGTTGAATAAAACGTGTATCCGGCTGATTTAACGTCAAGGTAAGATAGTACTTATATTGTAACTTTCTCAAACAGTTCCCTGTAAATTCCTAATCTTACGATCTTTGTTTCTGAAGTCTTTTTGAACGTGGAAGATAGTCGAGTTACCTCATCTGTCTGAATTAGCGTTATCGGAATTGTCAAGTACGCGCCTTTGAGTGGATTGCCCTTAATCTGGGTATACAAGAAAGCTATTTTCCTTGAAACGTGGTTGTACTCGCCATCGAATTGATGCAAGTGAAACCATATGTGAAAAAGATGGTTCACTTATTACCAGTCAATCGCGCCGACTTGATAGGTGGGCTGAACATTTTAAAGAGCAGTTCAGCT